>JABSMS010010197.1:0-13684 GCA_018902275.1 Aleiodes sp. PSUC_FEM 10030003
TGACAATCACATTACATTGCAAGCACAGAAGCAACATTATGCAAAAACATAACTTGATCCTCAGGATCATAAGAGGCAACAATATTTTTCAGGCGCGCATCAAATTCTGCCGATTTCGAACGATTGTAAGCGATTTGCTGTTGTTCGGGCACTTTAAATATCTTTACTAACAAAACTACATCATTCGGGCTCAATTGAAAATGAAAACAACCTTGAAATTATGTTGAGATTTTTAATAATATCACTTTTGCTCTACTAACGCTCTACAAAGAACGTTCCACAAGAGTGCATGTTTTATGCACAGCGGATTCTGTGTGATGACTTAACTCCCTTTACCACTTCACGACTGAATTTAGTCCATGAGTGGGAAATTCGGTAATTGACTAAATTATCCATTCACAGATAATCGGAAGCTCATCGATCGTGAAGAGATGCAACGGTGCCCTTATCTCCACGAGATGAAGGAGCGCTTGCTCTCACAACCGACACCAACGGACAGCCTCGATATGGACCGTCTTGATGGTGGCACACCGCTGAAAGAGGCTAACATTAACAACGATTATCCAGCCCATGCTAATCCTGGAATAATACCGGATCCACCTGAAATGCCTCCAGACTCCTTGATTGGCACCGTGGTCAAGGTAAATGATCCTGAGGTAAAGTAGCTTGCACCAATATTCCCTCATCGAACTTGCACTTTTTTTCATGCCGCATTGTGATCATACAATAAAGAAAAAATGTTCCTACGGAAAGCAATTCCCATTCGAGATCCTTATGAATAGCTGTATAAATATCGTTTAATTTTTCGATCATGTATGAAAGGTAAAGATTATTGTAGAAGAGAGTACGGCGACATGGGATAACACCAGTGCAAATATATCATATATTATATAGGGGAGAGTAGGGTAAAGTGGAACGTCTTCAGTCATTAATAATTCTAGAACGGCAAAGTTAAATTCAACAATTTTTTTTCATTCTGTAGCTCAAAAAGAGAGCTTCAAAATGAGGAAAAAATCGTCGAATTTCACTCGGTCGAACTCGAGTTATTGACGACTGAAGACGTTCCACTTTGCCCCACTCTCCCCTATATAATATTTTAGTACATACTATCTTGTTATATACTAGGCAAAATTTCCCATTTTTTTTGCTACTGCAGTACAGAGGCAGGCTTGTATATACTCACATCCATGGGTGATATCCTAATATATCTCAATATACTCAGATATATTCAAACACTCCACTTCCCGTCTAGTAGCAAAAAAAAATTGGAAAATTTTGCCTAGTATATGACAAGGTAGTATGTAATATATTATATATATGATATATGATATATTTGCAATTCCAAATGCTGCAGAATATTATTTTTACTGTTAGAAGCCCTTTAACATTGGGGAAAGGGTTAATTTTGCAATTACTGATCTTTTTGCATAAATAAATTGCTTAAAAATATAAAAGCTCTCTATCATTGGAAAAAGGGCGAAAAATGCTCTAACTTCTAAGAAATATCATCAAAGTTGATAGTACACATAGTTCGGAGAGCTAAAATGTACGGAATTGTTCAAAAAAAGAATTTTGATGTTAACCACCTCTAAAAATTTCAACAATCAAATTTTCCTATTTGTTCACGAGGTTGGAACAAGCGATGACCACGCGCGTCGCTTCAAAACGAAGCATGCTGAGGATCATTTTCGGGCGCTTCTAACTTTCAGGCAATAAAAAATAGAAAAATGCCACTACTGATTTTTCTGTCGAGATTTAATGCTCTACAGAAAAGAAACTATAACTTTTATTGCTATCTCTCTTCGTTCCCGCAAGGAAAGCGTCAGGAGATGAAAAAACCCGATTTTCAAAACTTCAATAATGTCTTTAACCAATAAATTCTTGAAAATAAATCATTTCTCCCTAATAACTTCTTGGGCATTTGTCAACTCTAGCGAAACCTATCATCTAAAATTTTTTACAAGCTTCTATATAGGCATTTCCTTAATTCGACTGGACTATATATGCAGTCATTATTAGCTTCAGTCTCTCCCGTTTGACCCCACCACTCTATCCTCACTACCTTACGAGTTACTCTTCTCCCCCCATTTCAGCCCCCACCCGAACGCTGGACTTGTCGCTAACTGCAACATTTCGGAAATGGAAACTCTATACACTGGAGTTAGGTTTTATTCTCAGTTTCATAGCGGAGTACGTACGCTAACAATAATGTCACCGTTACGATTTTTTTTGTGCATAGACTGCTCTCGGATGCAAACTACGGAAATATTAATTAATAATAGATGAAATTATTATGAGCTGAAAAACTTGCCTGAGATAAGAATATATTATCTTAACATTTTTGTAGTATGTATGATTTATCAACATATATAATGCGCTGAATTTGCGATCTCTTGAATAAAATTAATAAGAGATTACCAACTTCTCCCACCCTAGATGCTCCACAGAATAACAGATGTTTTAACTCTTTTTTTTCTTTTTATTATTAATAGTTTCTTTGATCAAAATCGTTGAATCATTTAAGAAAACTGCTGAATAAATATAGATAAATATCATTCATGGTTTTTATTGTAGTGTTATTTCTAGTGTTTTAGTTTGCATTCAAGATATATTATATTTCTTCGATTCCAATGTTTTCTTTGCCGTTGATAATGAAACAAAACTCTCTTATTGTTGGAAATTTTTCATCAATTGTGAGATAAATTTCTTCTTTTCATTTGACTTCAAAAATGTTTGTGAAGTAAAATGCGTAAAATCCAAGCGGATGAATTAAGAAATTAGAAATATATTCTTCATATTTTCATTTAACGTACTTTTTGTAATTTGTGACACAAGACTAAGTCAAGGCCTTAATCACAATTGGCTTCTACAGCGTAACTCCTCAATTCTCTATCAAGTTTGAATCAAGGCTTGAAGAACGGTCTCCGGCAAGGTTAAAAGTACACTTTTATGATGAATTTGAGATTTATTGAAGCTTGGATATTTAGCATGAGTATGCTAAGCTTAAACTTAGACTCATTCCATTGTCAGTCTTGGTGCTTGTCATCTGGGCAGCTATAGCCATCCACTAACTTCTAACTGGATGAATTCTCCGTATAAAAATTCTCTCTATTTTACGTGCACCTGTCATAGTTTGTGATTTATCCTCAGTTTTTTCTCATCTGTGAAATATACTTTTTTTTAAATAGAAAATGAAATTTTTTATCTACATGTAATAATAATCTAATTTCCAAAGAAAAAAGAAATTTCAAATTATTATTAAAATTGTGATATTTCCAAACAGCTCAATTCTGATGGATATGGCTCCCACACGTCTCCTGCACATGCGAGACAGCCCCTGGTACCTCAGGGTTCAATGAATGCACCCTTGTGTCTCACCCCCACTCACCCAGGGTACATGAATTCGAATATCCCAAAAAATGCTAAGTGAGTATTCTTCATTTTAATAAGAAAAAAATCTGCTAACTCCATATCACAGCATAGAAACAGATGAACGGAGACTGTTATGGAAACTTTTTAACCTCGACAGCCATGGAGAAGGATCTATGAATTTGACTGCTAATGCATTCGTATAAGCACTTTTCATGACTTTTCATTTTCTTCGAAGATAATGACATAAGTTTCTTGTCAACGAGTCTATCGTGGGAAAAGATTGGTTTGTTTCTTCGGTCAATTCTAGAGTCGATAATCAGAAAACTTGACATTCTCCTTCATCAATTAAAGAACTGAGTGTTTCTTGGCTATTTCACTGATGGAAAAGGGATTACTTCCGATGTATGATATATGATATTTATGTGCGTAGCTCAGTAGTACAAAGTTCATCTTTAGGAATCGAAGGTTTGTGCGTCCGAATCTCCCCGTAGAACAGTAAATTTTCATGGACAAAAACGGGTTTTCCGGTCTCCAAACGATAGAGAAACACATAAAATAGGTAATTGCACACAAGAAAGCGTGTAATCAATTGAAATTTCACACTATTTTGAAAAGATTTTGTCCTTCATAATGATAACTGAGATTATTCTCTTACCGACTTGGACTCGGTTTGCAGAAGCGTCGAGATGATATTCAGAGAAGAGGGAATAAGCGCATGAGCTGCACAGCGGACGTAAGGTGAGTTTCAACTTACTTTCAACTTCCAAAATGGAAGAAACGCACATACTGTTCGTTTTTGAAGTTGAAAAGCAGTTCGAAACATATGGTGTCCTTACGCCGTTCAACTTCTATTCGCTCTCGTTCAATCTACAATTTTTGCAGGTCGAAACACAAGTTGAAAGCCCCTAAAATTTTTGAATCTCGTATGTATGTTTCTTACTTACGGGCACACAGAAGAAGAAGGAAGAAACTTATTCTTCTTCGTTTTGTCCTGTGCTCGCGCACAGCTGGCAAGAAGAAAGGAACGAAGAACCAAGATGAAGAGCTTTGGTTCAGTGATGATGGAAACGTGGCAGCACCTGTGCTTCCACTGTACCAAAATCAATCAATACTCGTGCGTGAGATAAACTCTGGACGCAACTTCGAATAATTAAAATAATGGGAGGAAAAACGCTTTCATCATTCTAAAAAAGTTTTCGAGACCTTTGTTCCTTTCAATTTCAGAAAACATACGATTCTTTAGGCTAGATCAAAATGCTTTGGGATATAATCTATTGATTCAACGTAGAGGAAGTACGTAAAACAAAACCAAGGATAGGGAATAATGAAACTTCCTCTGGGAGAAAGGTCAGTGACATCTGGCGTTATCGAGCGGGTCAGTGGGTCGCAGAATCCTCGCTCTATCTCTCTTCTGATTCCATCACAGGGCGAGTGTGGCATATTTCAGAAACTTCTTCGGAAGAATCTTAGATTTCTCCGGGAAAATTGAATCATTGTCAAATCATGGGATCACCGACAAACGGTAGATTGCCATTATTGTGGAATTTATAAAAAGATGAGTGATAAAGTTTTTTTTTTGCGTTTTTCGCTGTGTGCATACAGTTGTATGAGCAGAGAATGTTGAATATTAGTGAGGTATGGTGGATGTACGGTAGCGCGCGCGGTAGTTGGTGCGCTTGTGCGAGAAAGCTGCCTGGTAGCCCGGGAAGAAATCACCCAGGCAAGCCCCTCAGTCTCCGTGATGCTGGGGGTGGTGAATCGTGGATTTGATCACTCGCATCTTAACAAATTTAACCTTGATAAAATGTTAATTGTCATCAACAATCCAACCATTCTCAATCGAAAATTAGCTGCAGTGAAGTGTGAATAAAGAGGCTAAAAATCAATCATCCACCCTTCGGCACATATCGTAGGTAGATGAAAGACTGAAACAAAGGGTGAAAGGAGGGAAACATTCCGAAAACGTCTCAGAGCAATTGGTGAATCGATCAGCTTTCAAGCGAGTGCAGAGATCAAGGAAAATTTATATTTTAAATAATCACTGGGAAGACACACATTTATATAACGATCGAGGCAGTTAGAAACAGTGCTTATTGAATGAATATATGAACCAGAAAGTGGATGTAATACGACGCCAAATGTATGATAACTCAGGAAAGAAAGGAACGCTCACCAATTAATCAGACAATTATTCATCTCGTTTCTATGTCAGAAGAAAGAATTGTTCTTGTATCTCCATTGAAAAGAAAGAATTGACTGAAAATCCAGCATTTGGGAAAAAATCGGAACAAATCATTCCAAATTGTTTTTTTTCTTTTTGAGAGTGGTTCAAACTGGTTCACCAATATGGCGGTCGATTCACGGGGTTGACGCCCATACCATTGATATCCCAAAAAAATTCTTTCACTCCTTTCTCTTATTAAAAAAAAATATTAAGTATCAAGTAAAGTTGAATTGTCAACGAAGGACAACGAAGTAATTTTGCAAAAATGGTGGGCGGTGGTGACTGCAAGGTGGCCACAGTTGAGGTTGAGGCAGCCTCAGGTAATGACAATACAGCAACGTTACCATCATCGAGACCATTGAATCCTCAGGGTGCTGGTGTTGGTCCACCGCCCAATGCACAGGACAACGCTGAGAAGAACAACGCTGCTAATAAAGAAATGGAGCTCAAAAATGTTCGCTCAACACCCGCCAAACAGTAAGGGCATCTGGAAAAGTCTTCTAATTGGAAGGAACATAAAATTATGGACAAATGCGCTGCTCCGTCTAGTCTCTCATATCGCATTCTTTCTTTTGCTCTTTTTGAATGATGATAACACTGTTGAGAGGGGTTTTGTATCAAGTATTATTATATGAACCCCCGACTTTAAAAAGCCTTAGAAAAAATTTAAAAATGATTGGCTCACCGAATAACAATTTCAATATTCGTAGAGTTTACTTAATGAAGTTAGAAGGATAGGAGGAGCGCGGGGTAAGGGCACTCGAGGGTACACCACAAACCTAGTTGTCATCGATCGTTGTTAAAGTACGATTGTCTGTAGGAGAGAGGGGAAAATCGTAAATACATACCTGAATGAAACGAGTTCTCAAATTGCGTACCAGTCATCTTGTGTCACTGAAGGTGCTCGTTCAACAACAATGTCTCACTCAATCAATTCTTCATTAATTTCACCATTTTGATGACGAAAATATGTGGAATGTCTGATTTTTCAAGAATTCCCTCATTTATTTTCTATTCAGAATGTTGGTAAGGTTTTGAATTTGGAGAAATAGTGAAAGTTCGTACAGGACAAAGCTGAATCTATGACAACATACAACAGAGAGAGAAAAGGAGAGGGATGTGCGCGTGATCCGTTAGAAAAGCGATGGGAGTCAAGGTAGGGAGTGGAAAATAGGGACTTAGAGGTATCGACCAGACTCGCTGGAACACTCGGAGTATGTACCATTTAGTACAGTTTCCATTAAAGTTCACACGACTAAAGTTAAGGAAAAAAGGGAGATGACATGACATTACGAGAACAGAAGAGAAGTTGTCAATAATTTCACTAGATTAGATTCTTCTTCATAGGAACATAAGGGGGACAATACGATGGCAATTATAGCCATCCTGTTAGAATCCGTTAACGTGACTGAATTTCATTTATACTGAAGTATCCTCTAAAATTACTGAAACTGTTCTCTCTTTAGGGGAAGTAGAGTAGAAAAAAATTATTTACTTGGTTTCAAGTGAAAGAAATCGTGACTTTATCACTAAGGAAAATACGTGAAAATGTCATCAAAAATTTACATATCACTCTGCAATTAACTTACTAACGCTGTTCTTCATCCTCAAAATTTTTTTTCCTATTGTTTGGAAGTTTGAAAATGTAATTGTCAATCATGAATAAATTAAAAAAGCAGGGACTTAACTCCTTGTGCGTAATTTAGAAACCTTCTTTCCAGTGCCATATGCAATATTCTGGCAAAACCATTGACAGGATGCTTTCGAATGGAGTGCAACTCTTTATTTTTTCGAATAACAAATGCCAATAACTCATTAGTAATTCGTAAACCACCTCTAGAAATAAATTCCTGAAAATTTTTGAAAAATGGCTCTCACGTCCCTTTTATTCTATGGTGACGATATATCTTCGAAAATGATCGCACTGCAATATAAAAACAAAGGGAAGAATCGCCATAACCATTTTGATGATACAAAAGTCGTTTTGATGGCCTCACTTCCTGGGGTGCTAATCATCGTATTATAATGAAACTAACCTAGTTCTACGCGAAAAAGTATGCTCTTCCAGATTGTGAAATGAAAAAATGTATGTGTTCTTAGAAAAAAAATGGAGGAAAATTCAAATTTGTGATTTTTCCTAAGAACTGATTTTCCCATTCTCAGATGAGAAGTGCTGGAGCTGAAAATTAAAAAATTCGGAGGACTTGCCCGTCTCGTTGAGACATGTTTTTTTTAGCAAGACTTGATTGGCATCGGCTCAGTAGTTTTTGAGATATCATGGATGCACCGGTTTTCGAACGTGTAAAGATTTTATACACTTCAATAATGCGTAATTAATCATTTTTTCATCACTGTTGCTACATTCACTCGCTCGAGAAAGAAGTTTTTCTTGGGCTAGCCGAGAAAAACCCTTTCTCGAACTTTAGAACGTAACATCACTAATGAAAAATTGTGATGGCGAGTTCCAGGGAAAAAGGGGTAAGACTTTTGAAAGTTGAGTGCATTGGAGACCACTGAACAATGATTATAATTGAACTGTTCTTAACTTCTTGGGAAATTCATGAATATAGTAATTAAGTAGTAAAGGTTTTCGTGGAGTTTTTCAAATTCTATACGAGATATAATCATTTTAGTGATTTCATTCGTGGGAAAGACTACGACTAACAACAAGGTGATCATAAAAAGAAATCCTATCTCACTTAGAGCCTGAGATATTGTAAAAAAACTGACTTTATAAAGAAATCGACTCACCATGTTTCACTGAATTTCTGGGCTATTTCCATGCAAATGGTGATGATTATTCTCTTCTTCTTTTCCAGAACTTCACTTTTTATCATCATGAGTTTCATCTACGCAAAACTGTTGGTAGTCGTATGTATTGCCTATGTAATAAGTGATGTAGTCACTCACAAATTACCACTCTACTACTTCGAGGGCTTCTTCACTTACCTCTATGGCATGAGCATTCTCTTCCTCCTGTATGTATTCTGTTTCCTACTGCAAGAAAGTGCCTGTTGCTCAAGAGGAGCTGACACACCACCAAAGCCACCAAAACCACCGAAAGAACCCAAAGAGAAAAATAAGAAGAAGGAGAAGAAGGATAAAAAAGATTCCAAGAATGGAAAGAATAAGAAGGAGTTCCAGGTAATTTTATTCTCTTTTCCCTCAGATTAATTTCACGGAATCGATAAGATTTGAATAAAAAACAGACGCTGGCTTAAGTAAGTGTAATAAGGATAATCTTGTATGGTGAACATAAACTGTGATTCCTGCAAATAAAATTCTAACTAGAAAGCAGAAAAAGCATGCATATGCGTGAACTCGTAGCATTATGCGTTTAACAGAATAATTTGAATATCAATTGGAGAAAGTTCTGTTCTTACGATCCAAGGATATAGTTATGTCAGTGGGGTTCTTAGCACTAAGATGAATTACGCTCGAAATTACCCGTCAGCTCCAGTTATTGACGAGCATTCTCGAATGTCAGTCCATATACGTGTGTTGATGCTCCAGTAATGCTCCTTGTATTCACAGGATGCAACTGATATAGAAGCTGGGGTTTCAACTAGGGTCTTACGAAAACGCAAAACATCACAAAATGATCACAGTCACGGTAGCTTCTTCCTGAGGATTGGGGCCATTGGTAATTGATCCATACTGATTTTTTTCCCTTCTATTCCTGTTTTTCACGAAAATTAGTAATGTGTTCTGCAAATATGGCTTCAAATTATTTTCTCTTTTCAGCATTTGGATTGGGGACAATGGTCTACAATGGACTTGAGTTTGGTCTTTTCTTTGAGGTACCATTTACGTCACCCTGTTTCCAAATACTTCAGGGTATCAATCCAATTTTACAAATGGTCTTCACATTTATGCAGATGTACTTCATTTTTATGAATTCCAGAGTGAGTTTGAACATTTACAATTTCATTAATGAATTTCAACTAGCGATTTCAGTAATTAAAATCTATATGGCAATCAATACAAGAGATTGATCCGATACAACGATTACTGTATTGCCCTTGGACTTCGAGATATCCCGAGAATATTAGTATCAAACTCAATCAATAATCAATGTAATTCGTTGAATTCTTCTATTTCAGCTTAATATTCATCGATTTAAAGTAATAGCACGTTTTGGTTTGATGCACGTAGTAGCAACAAATATATGTGTATGGGTACGAACTCTAGTATTCGAAAGTCTGAAAGAAATTTCTCAGTACGGAAAGAAGATTGGAAAACCCGACTTAAGTATAATTGGTGAGCTCCAGCAATTTCTATCAGACTACTTGAAAATTCTCAATTGTTATTAATTTTATCATCATTTATTTTTCACCAGAAAGTATCAAGAATCATGCAGCCGCAAATGCTGACGTTTGGTCCGGTGAAACATCGCGTGAAATGGCACAGTCGCGACTAGCTACATCTACATCAACAATACGTGCTCCTGTTAGTACACTAACACCAACATTAACTAATCGTTTCACGAGAACGACTGTCGCATCAATTGGTCGTTACGCACGTTCAACTGCGAGATCAGTTGCACGTGCTGTAACAAGTGGAACAACATCAACTGCATCACCATTCACAATAAGTACATCAACCATTCCATCGACTACAACACTGAAAATGCTGCCAACAACTACACCAAGTACGACAACGACCACAACAACAACCACAATTCGACCCACATTATCAACTATTTTGGATGCATTGACGAGTACTGTTAAGCGAGATGCAACAACAAGAATGACCACAACAATAACAACAACTACAACGACATCAACAGTGGCCCCAGTCACTTCTACTTCATCACCACTTACTTCATTTGCGCCATTCCTCTTCAATTTGGCCGATGCTCCAGCAAATTCCGATAAAAGTACAATTCTTCAAACCTTCGGGGTTGTCAATAACACTAATTTCAACACAACCTGGACACCCGCATATGCATTTCTACAGAATTTACGTGAAAAAAATGATTCATGTGGACGTGTTACTATCATGGGTAATATCGTGCAAGATGCTGCACCATATCTATTTCCATTTATCATTGAGTACAGCTTAATTGGTGCTGCTGTTATTTATGTCATGTGGAAGCACATTGGTCGTCATTCACGCTGGCCGCATCAGGCTGAGGCTGATCTCGAACGAAGACTCGAGGCCATGCTATCACGACGTGCTGTTGCACTTGCTCATGCTGGTAAATTCATTGTTTTCCTATTCATGCTCATACTATGGATAAGGCATTTATTGGGGGTGTATGAGAATCTAACTTTGAAAAGTCATGCTAACTTTCTTCATAAGACATCCAATAAGCGATAATTACAATTCCTTTTCAGTTTGTTTGTGTAGATAGTAGAGATTCTGTGTACAGCCGCATCAGAGAATGTGGAGGAGTACTTTTTTACATCTAAGGAAGAAAGAACGACGTTTCTAAACTCACTTCACACGGTTAGAAGCTTAGTTCTTCCCTCTCTCGAAACAAAAAATGATTTATCGAAAGTGTTTGGAAAATTTGGATTTATAAGTTATAACTAATGTAGATGGACTGGGGTCCACTTGCGAATTTCGAATTTGACTGGGGTCTATTTTTTACTGAAACTATTTTGAATAAATGATTGAAAAATTGTTGATAATTAATCAGAAATTATTGCTATCGTAGGATGGTAGAGTAAATTTCGCAATAACTTTGAATTCTAACCGAGATTGTCCATGGAATTCTCCTTTAATATTTATCTTTCTTGAATATTGTGAATGGTGAACATTAAAATTTATTTTTCAGGTCACGGTAGAGTAGACTGTGTTGGAGCCAGCAAGGGTCTCTTCCTCGGTCTCTTCCTCCTAGTTGGATCACTCATCTGTTTGATCCTCTTCTTTGTGTTAGTCCGTCAGAGAGCATTCGGTCTTCTTGCAATCTACCTAGCCGATGTATCGCACTGTATATTGATGGCGTTTTCAATAATTGCGATAATAATTGGCTTCATTCGTGTTCAATCACTTAAGTTTAAAGCCGAGGAACAAAGTGATCTGAATGATATACTTTTACGTGTATCAGCATTTGGTTTATTTCTTTACGCTGTTTTCAGTGTAATTGCTGGTTCACTTGCAGCATTTACACACGAACCGAATTTACTTGTTATGGTAACTGGTTTACTCGCTGTTGCACAAGTTGTATTACAAATGCTATTCATTGCTGATGTATCACGTAGGCGTGTACATCTGCCAGAACACGATCGCAGTAAACCAGGACGACAAGTTGTAACATTTTTATTGATTTGTAATGTAACAATGTGGGTGATTTATACGGTTGAAACTCAAAAAGTTGTTGATAATCCAGTACAACTTGATTTCTATGGTTATTTATCGTGGACAATTGTGCAGAGGGTTACATTACCACTCTGCATTTTTCACAGATTTCACAGTGCAGTAACGCTTGCTGAAATATGGAAAACGAGCTACAAAGCACGTCTCGAGTGAATTGCACCATCAAATCCTTTATTTCCGTGAATTTTTTTTTCAAATAATCGATTTTTCTGAAATAAAAAACTACAAAATTTATGATAAATTTCTCGAGACAAAATTAGCGACTCCCGACGGGTTCGTCAGAAGATTAAGGGTTCAAAACTTGATCATTAGCGCGCACTTCTTGTTTTGCAATCAAAAACAGAAATAAAACTACGATTAACATATTTTTTAATCACTAATATGCATTTTTATACTTTTATACCTTGGAATCTCGTTCTCGTGCATCGAGGAGATTGTGTGTAGATGAAAAATCGTCATGAATATGAAATCTTCTTTTCTTAATTGAAAAGCGGCATCCCATTCATCTAACTCACGTATTTTGGATTGAGTGAAAATAATCATGACTCGATGCATAAGTAGAGTAAGAAAGAGAGAGAGAGAGTCAATTTCGATTAATTTCTAAAAGAGAAAAAGTAAAGAAATTGAACAAAACATTAATGAAGAACCATTGTCATAAATTACACAAATAATTAAATGGGGATCATAATTTGAATTTTCGAGGCTTCCTTCTTATACAATTCAGTACGCCTGTGTTCGTTGCGTGCTTACAAAGTTCGAAATTGTTTCTATTTCCCTAACAATTTATGTTTTAGAAATGAGATAAGATTGGCGTATGCATTTTTTGAGAAATAATTTTGAAAAATGAGAGAAAACGATCATAAGATTATCAAGGTGACTAACAAAGATGCGTGTATAAAGGAGATTAGGAAAAACATTGTTGTTATTCTCAAAAGAAAAAAAAATGACAAAAAGAGACACAAAAATGGAGTATTCTTATGAGAATGAAGAATCTGAAGTGATTGTGGATGGTAATTAATGATGAAAAATGAAGTTTAATGACAATTTAGTCATTTTATCATGAACTACGAAAGAATAAGATAGAGAATATCATTAGATAATAGTGATAATTTGAGTGAAAGACATGTAGTTTGAAATCCCTTTTCATAATTTTAGGAAAACAAATGTTTTAAGGATTAATAATCCAAATTTTGTAATTCACATGGATTAAATCATCACTAAAACTCACTTATTTAACGTTTTCCGCACCAGCGGAATAGTATATTACCTAACAAGTATGGTATAGTATATTTCCGTACTGTGACCATGGTTTTTTTTTTACTCGTGCGGAGTTGACGGCCCGAATCGATGTCGAGGCGGGCCATTCACACGGATCGAAAAAAACTCATGCCGACATTCCGGACTTGATTATTTAGGAGTGATGTTCTCTTATCCGAATGTGAGAAGTATGAAAAACTAATTCTCAACTAAGGAAAAGAGGAGAACAGTACAGACAAAGATCTTATACTTTTGCTGGGTCCCTGTTGTGGAATCTGGCTCCAATTTCTACATGGGATATTCGATAAGAAACACTTCTACTAGTGTTCATAATTCATATTGAAAGATTTAAGGATGATTATACATAATTTTATAGATTATAAATATCTATTAAAACTGAATTATATTATCATTATACAAAAGGGACATACTCATGACAGTGGTATCTCACGAGAAAGATGTAACGTCATGGTAAATAAAAAGACAATTATAAATATAGATATATAT
>JABSMS010010208.1:0-13678 GCA_018902275.1 Aleiodes sp. PSUC_FEM 10030003
AGTGAAGAAGTGAAACAGGATAAGTCAATTTTTTCTCTCAATTTTTCTAGAATATCTCGGGAATTAATGGACATACGCCTTTTTTGACCGAATGCTTTTTTGTAGCTCTTGAAATTCTCTACAAAAAAGCATTAGGGCAAAAAGGGCGTATCTCCATTAGTTTCCGAAATATTTGCAAAATAATCTCATTATTTTTTCAACGCAATTGATTTTAATTCTTTTCCGAAAATTCGCAGGTGCATCGTGGGCTGGAGATGTGTCGTAGGCCGTTGGGTTCGCATGGAAGGTATCACAGTACTTGGGGAAGACGTTATCGTCAAGGACGAACTGTATATAAACGGGGGTCAAGTACTGCCGCACAAAAATATAGCCACTTCCGTTCCTGAACCCCAGATCATCATGTAGTATTATATTCACAGCTGAAAGACGAATTTTAAATATTTGAACAGAAAGAAAGAGTATTTCTTAGTCGAGAATAACATTCTTTAATTAAGAATGAAATATTCTGGGATAAAGAAAATTTAATATCAAATTTTTACATAAAAATTTTAAATGAGTAAGTTTTTTTCTCATACTAAACCAAATGAATTCGAGGGAGAAAAAGGAAATGGAAACCTTGATAAAAATTTTCAAGTCAAAATTTGGAAAATTGAGTTTTTGAAGAGTAACAGCGATTTTGTGCTGAAAAATGTTTTTTTCGATGAATTTTTGGAAAAATTAAATTTTTATTGATTTTAATTTTTCTTTTGCGTGAAACTAAATTTTTTCGAAAAATCGAATTTTCAGTTTATTTTTAAAGAATTTTATTTTTCTTTTAAAAATCAAATTTTTCATAGTTCTTCAAAAAATTTCATACTTGGATATTTTTTGTGTAAGAATATTTATTTGTCCAGGTTTTTCTTCTAAAAATGTGTTCTGACATTTATTTGGCTTTAAAATACGTCATTTTTTTCTCATTAATAAAAAAATCTCGTTTCTTCCAATTTAAAAAAAAATCAGAATTTATTCAAAATTTACCATTTTCGACGAAAAAAAAATCAATATTCTTAAAATGATGAAAATCAAATTGTTTCATCTTCAAAAAAAAATTCTATCAAAATGTTTCATGGGTGCCCATTTTGCCCCAAGTGTCCATATTACCCCGTCTTCCTCTGAACCCAAAAAAAAATGAATTCCTCCAGAGAAAGTTATACATAAAATGACAATCCACATCGTCGCTGTAGAATCGAAAGGGCGTAAGTGCCATTTTTTTAGTTGAATAATAAAAGGGTGTAAGTCATTATTTTTATGAAAAAATGAGTGTAGATTCAATTTTTGTATTATTTTAAAAAATCCCACTTACGCCCTTTTGGCTCTAGGGCGACGACATATTCCCTCTTATATAAATCTTTCATAAATTAATTAATAATTCTCCATGAAATAAATTTTCTACGATTTTACTGAATGAAAATAATGAAGCAAAATAAAATAGAGAACTTTGCATCTTTCTTTGTATATTTTCTTCAGTTTTGTATAATTTTTCTGTAATTTTAATCTGTAATTCAAGAATGATTTCAGTAGTGAAGAGGTAAAACAGGATGTCGATTTTTTCCGCCGATCTTCTCTCACAAATATCTCGGAAACCAACGGAGATACGCCCTTTTTTCCCGAATGCTTTTTTGTAGAGAATTTCAAGAGCTACAAAAAAGCATTAGGACACAAAGGACGTATCTTCATTAATTCCAGAGATATTCGCAAAAAACTGATGGAATAAAATCGATTTGTTTGTAAAACGACTGAAATTTTCAGACCAATCGATTTTATTTCATCATCAGTTTTTCGCGAATATCTCGCAAATTAATGGAGATACGCCCTTTCTGCCCTAATGCTTTTTTGTAGAGAATTTCAAGAGCTACAAAAAAGCATCAGGGCAAAAAAGACGTATCTCCATTATTTTCCGAGATATTTGCGAAAAACCATCGATAGAAAAAAATCGACTTATCCTGTTTTACCTTTCCGCTACTGATTTGTTCTTCTTCTTTGTGGCTCTGACCGACCAATTGAATCATCCGGCCGTCGCTACTGACTTGTTTTCCCGTACAAACGAATCGCGACAATTCGAACGCTTCAAAAATCCCGCGCAGCGCCTCTCCTCCGAAAAATTCCCTAGCCCTCGTCTCCACCGATAAAACAGTCTTATCCCCCAAAAACCCGGAAAATCCCCTAGCCTTAACCGTCACAGTCGGCAAATTTCTCCGCGAGATGTCGCAGGCCCCGCGACGCTACTTTTGACGTTAGTAAGAGTGGAATATATACCCTCCGTAACTCGCCCCTAAATGTACCAAAAAAAAAAGAAGGAAGTCCAAGAAAAAAAAGTAACCACAGCAGTGAGTTTCACTACAATTCCCGACGAGAACTTCACCATCTAAAAACGCTCGAAAAAGTAACTATCCGCCTCTCTCCCATCCTCAACCACGAACAAAAAAAATCATTAAAACAATGTAAACAATTAATAATAAACCGTGATGAACAATCGAGGTTGAACAGTTGAAATAAAAAAAGTGCTGAGTTAAACTGAAAAGAGTGAAAAAAAACTCAAAGAAACACATATAATGCGGGGTTATTCAGTGTTAATGGTAAATGTATATTCTCAACCAATCAGAGTTGCGATAAGGATAAACGCAAATTGTACGCGGGGAACGAGTTCCACCTATTGGCCAGTTAAAGTGAGGATGATGGCACCGTGATGGTAGAACATGGCTGCTACGCAAGCCGAGAGCCAACAAAACGATGTAAAGCACAATGAAACATTGAAATTTGCTAAAAAAAAATTACAGAATAATATTAATAGTGATAGTGTTTTAATAACAAAAAATTTCGACAAAGAACCGGTTGATAAAATTAACCGGGGCGCGGCCCAGCTGCTCAAGTATGTGAATCGTGGAGACGGGGATATTTCTTACGAGATGAGTCAATATAGGGAGGACATTGGTGGACACACCATCGGTGATGTCAAGTCGCCGAGGGACGTCGGCCAAAATTCCCCGAGTTTGTCGAGTCAGGAGCAGTTGTCCGGTAATAAAGACCAGCAGAATCAACAGCAGCATGAACAAACACACAGTGGCCATGCTGGCCATCAAGTCGGCCACAATATACATAGTGGACACAATCTGCATCAGTCACATGCTCACCATCAGCAACATCAGGTTGTACACAATCCGAACTACCCGGGGGGCAATCAGCAGCACATGAGGGAGAATTATCATCAGGACGACTATCCGGGAAAGTCCAACGAGTTCGGGAATAAACAAAGTGGTGATTATCATAGTAAACAGAGCAGTTTGAACGAGGGGCAGAGTGAGAGACTACATCACAGTGAGATTGAGGAGCATTATAATGTCGGCAAGATTGACAGAATTGGACATATTGTGCCTGGGGCTTTCCCTGGACAGCCGAGATTTCTTTCCGGACAGAGCATCTCGCAAGCGACTGGTCCGACCCCGACGCTGAATCAATTGCTGCAAGCAACAAGTTCACCACATCGTTTTCATCCGAATTATCCGGGTATTGGACCCGATAATTATCAGCAACCGTGGCCGATGCAGAGACCACCAGTTGTACCACCGGTTTATCCGCAGCCGAGCCAACGACCACCGCAAACTGTAACGCATTTTTCTTTTTTTTTGTTGAAATGTGTTTTTGGGGTTTTGGGGTTGTGAAGTTGATGGGATTGAGGGGTTTGGGGGTTTCAGAGGAGAGGGAGGGAAATTTGGAATTTTTGGAATGGAAAAATTTAGGGGATTTTTAGTATTTTTAAGTCAGTAGTGAAGGGGTAAAACAGGACAAGTCGATTTTTTTCGCCGAGATTCTTTTGTGAATATCTCGGAAACTAATGGAGATACGCCGTTTTTGGCCGAATGCTTTTTTGGAGGGAATTTTAAGAGCTACTAAAAAGCATTGGGGCAAAAAGGACGTATCTTCATTAGTTTTTGAGATATTTGAGAAAATCAGTGGGCAGGGAAAATCGAGTTATACTGTTTTACCTCTTCGCGACTGAATTTATAGAATTTTTGGGGGTTTCAATGGAATTTTGGGGATTTTTAGAATGGGAAAATTTTAGTTGAGTTTTTTTGAAGGTCTTTCACTGGGAATTTGAATGGTGGAATGCTAGAGCGAAAAAAAGAGTTTATTTGAACTTTTTTTTATTTAATTCTTTGTTTCTCTTGGTTATTTGGAATCGTTGATGGATTTTCTGTTTCAGGGATCGCCGAGGTTACATCCTGGTCCTGGTGGACCAAGTTCGCCCACTCCAATGCCCTATCAACCGTATACGACACGTTATCCATCACCAGCTAGACCTCATTCACCATATGGACATCATCAGGTATTATTCTGGTTTTTTGGGAATATCTCAGAATCTAGAGGAGCTAGGGGAATTTTCGCCAAGACCTTTTTTGTAGAGGAGAATCAGAGCTACAAGAAAGGTCTCCACGAAAATTTCGATATCTCGAACGGTTTTCGAGATATTCCAGGAAAACCATTGCAAGTGGAATTAACCTGGTTTTCTACTTTTTCGTTTTTTGCGAATATCTCGATGAATAATGGAGATACGAAAATTTTCATAGAAGCTTCTTTTGTAGGTCTCTTTCTCCTCTACAAAAAAGGTTATGGCGAAAATTTCTCTATCTCCATTATTTATCAAGATATTCCAGGAAAACCGATCGACAGTGCGATTATCTCGTTTCTTCACTTCGCCTCTGGCTTTTTCACGAATATCTCGGAAACGAAGCCAGGTAGGGAAATTTTCGTCGAGACCTTTTTTGTAGAGGACAATCAGAGCTACAAAAAAGGTTCTATGGAAATTTTTCTATCTCCATTATTTACCGAGATATTATAGGAAAACTGAAGGCGGTCTGATTCATTCATTCCGTTTTTTCAATTCAGTAGTGAGATTTTTTCGCCGATCTTCTCTTACAAATATCTCGGAAACTAATGGAGATACGCCCCTTTTACCCTCATGCTTTTTTGTAGAGAATTTCAAGAGCTACAAAAAAGCATCAGGGCAAAAAGGACGTATCTCCATTAATTCCCGAGATATATGAGAAAAACAATCGACTTATCCTGTTTTACCTCTTCGCTACTGAATTAATTCTTGCTGAATTCGATTGAAATTCGGTTTCACTACATTCTTGGGGCCTTCCGCCGCTGTTTGTGTTCCAGTTGAACTCATATGCGTCACAAGCCGGTCATCCCCCAAGCCTGTATCCCGATCAGAGAGCATGGAATCAAGCTGGACCACCAAACGCACCACCACCCCCACCAACTCAGGCAAATTCATCGAGTCAATCGCCGCAGCGTACTCTGTCGCAATCACCAGCACCACCACCATCAGCATCGCCTCAGCCCCAGCCAGCATCAGGACAACAGCAGGTACATTAATTAAATCAATTAACATCATCAAGCTGCTATTAATTAATTTCGAAGAACGAAATTGACATTTCATGTCAATTTCGATTAGCGATCGGTTTTCGTTGAATATCTCGGGAACTATGGGAGATACAAAATTTTTCATAGAACGTTTTTTGTAGCTCTGATTCTCCTCTACAAGAAAGGTTTCGGCGAAAATTTTTCTATCTCCAATAGATTCCGAGATATTCGCGAAAAACCAAAGATGATGGAAAATGTATTTAAGTTTTTTCAACTCGAATAATTAATTACTGCTAAATTATCGTTAAATTATTCACCCTTTCAAATTAATTCATCAATATTTTGTTTGAACTACAGAATTATCATAACATGCAACGATCAACGACTCCAAATACTCAAGGAATTGACTCTGGGGTGAGTTTTTAATATTTTATCCCATTTTGTATCATTAGAGGAAAAAAAAACATTATTACATGCTGAGAAGATTTTTTTTGAGGTTTCATAAACAGAGGATATAGAAATGAGACTAATGACTGGGAAGATTATGATGGTTGAAAAATGATGATTGATAGGTAGATTATCATGATGAGTTTAGAAATTTAGTTTTCTCAATCTCCAATCGATATTTCTGACGGTTTTTTCTTTCTAATCGTCTGCAAATACCTCGATGCTCTCATTGAGCGGAATCGATCGATTCTTCGTCGCAGAGCGAGTATTCATGCGAATTATTTTTGAATTGAGCGGATAATAAAGTCATTGAGGAAAGCGAGATGAATCAATTTTACATAAAAAAAAAAATTGAAAATCAATTTTACATCACGGTTTTTGAAGATTATCTCGGAATCTATGGGAGATACGTCCTTTTATAGCAAGACCTTTTTTGTAGAGGAGAATCAGAGCTACAAAAAAGGTTTTATGAAAAATTTTCTGGCTTCATTCATTTTCGAGATAATCAACGAAAAACAGAATAGAAACTAACGAAACGTAATTCAGGAAAAGATTAATTTCTGGTTTTTTGGAATTATCTCGGGAACTAAGGGAAATAGAGAAATTTTGTAGGGGACCTTTTTTGTAGAGGAAATGAAGAGCTACAAAAAAGGTTTTATGGAAAATTTTCTGTCTCTTTTCATTTTTGAGATAATCAACAAAAACTTATGCAGAAACCAAAAAAAAATTTAATTCAGAAAAAAATCAGTTTCTGTTTTTTTTTAATATCTCGGAAACTAAGAGAGATAGAAAATTTTTGCAGGAACCCTTTTTTGTAGAGAAAATTAAGAGCTACAAAAAAGGTTCCATGGAAAATTTTCTATCTTCCTCAGTTTCTGAGATAATTACGAAAAACTAAAAACTGAATTGTGAGAGTTTGAAAAAAACGATGAAAATGTTTTTATATTCTGTCAAATATCTCAGGATCTAGGGTAGCTAGGGGAATTTTCATCATGACGTTTTTTTTCTAGAGAAAAGAGAGCTACAAAAAAGGTTCTATGAAAAATTTTCTCTCTTTCATTTTCGAGATAATAAACAAAAACCAAACAAGAAACCAAAACTTAAAAATTCACGAAAGATCAATTTCTAGTTTTTTTTAAAATATCCCAGAAACCAAGAGAGATAGGGAGATTTTGCAGGGAACCTTTTTTGTAGAGAAAATCAAGAGCTACAAAAAAGGTTCTGGTGAAAATTGTCCTATCTCCCTTAGTTTCTGAGATAATTACAAAAAACCTAAAAAAATCAATTTCTCTTCACCGCAATTTCCAAATAAATCCACTAAAATTTCAAAAAAAAAATTCATTTCTCAAGAAAAATTGTTATGAAGCAAAACGCCACAGAGTATAACCACCTCTCTCTCTCTCTCCTTCTCTCTCGGGGCTATAGGTTCGATTAAGGGGGCGAGTTGCGCGGTATTGCGCGTTTCAACATTATACAGTAGTACCTAGATATATAAGTCGGGTAAAAAAACGGAAAAAAATTCCTCTTTTTTATTCATTCCCTCTCTACGTAACCATGTGTTATTTTGCCATTCACTTTGATTCTTTGGTTTGTGTGTTAATACTCGCTGGCGTTAGAGAGTGTACCTTTCAATTCTCTTTTTTTCCTCATTTTTTATCTTTTTTTGTTCAACATCAATTCCTTCCTCTTCTCACTGTTGGCTTGTTACTCTGATGCTGGCTGCTTTCCTCCTGATGGGTGATACCCGCTGCACATGAGCGAATCGAAAACAAAGCCGGGTAGGGGAAGTTTATGTAGGGAGTTTGAGTGGTTTGGAGTGGGGGAGAAAAAAACATGGCGTCGTGGAGAATTGTGAAAGACAGGCGAGTGGCGGTGGGAGTGGGGGGGAGGGGAAAAAACGTGAAACTGTGGAGAAGACCGGCAAAACATCTATTGCGTACTTCGCGTAATAAAATAGAATTTTTTCAGGTTTTTTTTCGGGAATTTTTTGGAGCTTTGTTTTCGTTTTTGGAGAATATCTCGGGAACTGTTGGAGGTGGAAAATTTTTCATGGAACCTTTTTTGTAGCTCTGATTCTCCTCTACAAAAAAGGTCTTAGTGAAAATTCCCCTAGATCCACTAGATTCGGAGATATTTGAGGGAAACTGGAGAAACTTCTCGTTTCTTCAAACTTTCACGATTTTTGAGGTTTTTCTTGATTATCTCCGAAACTAAGAGAGATAGAAATTTTTTTTATGGAACCTTTTTTGTAGCTCTGATTCTCCTCTACAAAAAAGGGTTTGGTGAAAATTCCCCTAGATCCACTAGATTCTGAGATATTTGAGAAAAACTGGGGAAACTTTTTTTCGTTTCCTCCAAACTTCACGATTTCTGACGTTTTTCGCGATTATCTCCGAGAATAAGCGAGATACGAAAATTTTCGAAGAAACCTTTTCTGTAGCTCTTGATTCCCTCTACAAAAAAGCCCTGAATAACAATTTTCGTATCTCCTTTAGTTCCCGAGATATTCCCCAAAAACCACAACCCCTCGATTCTCCAACTGAATCTCCCCATTCAAATTCTCCCGGTCTCACTCCAACGCTCAAATTCCCGTATCCACCCGAGCCTTCCCGAGTCCCCCCGAAGTAATTCACGAGTTAAATCGAAGCGCTTGCCGCGCCACAACAGCCATAGAGTCACGAACACACAAAAACGCCCTCCAACCTTTAGTTTTCCCCCAAAAACCGAAAAAACTCGATAAAAAATGCTCTAAAAAAATCGTTTAAATTCCTCAAAAAAATCTATCTCCAAAAAAAACAAATAACACTCAGCCTGCAAAAAAATCCCCCAAAAAATGCCCTGAAAAAACCCTGAAACCTAAAAAAAATGCTCCAATTATTTCCGCAGAATTAACAATTTTTAATTAATTTAAAAATTCAAAGAATATTCTCATCCAAATCACAAAATAAATAATAAAATAATTCAACACTCTGCGTGGCAAAACCACTGGGTATCGTGTGGTAGTGCTGGTGACCGCTACTGCTGCCGCCTTTCCTCGTTTACCTCTAGTCTCTATCTATCCTGTGTTCATTCTAACTGCGAATAAAAAACGAGGTTGAATAAAATATTTACCATAAAATCATTAAATAATTCTTCTAAGCCCCGAAAAATTTTCCATTAAAATGTGCTGCATTAAATTCCCCATTAATCTCTACTGAACAATGCCCTCGTCATTTAAATTGTGATAATTTAGTGTCAAATAACGAGAACACACCCGTGTTACGAAGTGAAGTGAAGTGAAGTGAAGCAAGGGGAAAAAATAAAGAAACTGAAAATCAAATTATGGAGAAAATTCAATCGTTCTTTGTTCCTTCATCGAGTCCATTTAATTTATCAATAAATTATTAAAATTTTGTCGCTTATTTTTTGCCGTCGGGAGCTATGTGGAACATGAATCGCGTCATCTCGAGGACACACGCGCGTTCACGAGGCAACAATGAGTGAGACAGAAGTAGACACACACATATATACAAAACACACGACTGTGGGCGATTATTATTGTGTCAAGTTTGTGCGTGTGTTGGTTAATTGATTAAAAAACGAATTAATTGTTTATTTACGATGTTTTAGTGAAGTTGAATTATTTGATTTTTTTTGCCATTTTTTTTTGATTAATCAGTGAAATTCCGGGAATTTTTGAGTTTTGTGGATTTTTTTTTGGTTAAATTTTTGAGTTAAAAATTGAAAATATTATTCGAACGGTGGGAGGAGGATAGAAAAAAGGAAAAGAGGCGTGTTTAACGTGAAACGACGACATGAAACTAGTGTTACCACACTGAGACTCAGTTACACGTTTTTTGTCGTATTTTATTTGATTGAATGAGGTAAATTTTTTGTGAAAAAAAATTACGGTTTTTCTTCTCGGGGTTTTCGAGGTTTATTTTTTTTGGAGGTATGAATGAAGGCAGATGGCTGGGGGTACGGTGGCAGGACGAATATCAAAGTCGTTGCCATTTTGAAAAATTTTTAAATGCAATTTTTCAATGATTTTCATGGATTTAGAGAGGAAAAATTGGGTTTTTTGGGGAATTAATTTTGAGGGGGTTTTGGGAGATGGAAATGCCGATGGACAGTGATGCGAGAGTTTAACCTAACCTGACGTGATTCTTTCTCCCGCTCATGATAATCACATGTAAAATTGGGATTTTGTAAATTGTGGAAATCGTCAAAAATCGATTTTTTTTCTATCAAAAAAATTGTGGGATTTTTGATTTTGTTGATTTTTCATGATTCCATTGGAAAGATCGGAAAATTTCCGCTGGAAAATGGTAAAGTGCAATTGATTTTGGTTCGATAGTTTCGGAGTTATTTGGAAGAGTAGTTTTATCAGTGGGTTTTTGTTTATTTTTTATCTTGGTTAATAATGGAGGAAAATTGATTGCATTATAGCATTTTTCAGCGCAAATTTTCCGATCTTTTTGATGAAATTATCGAAAAAAATTAAATCCCACAATTTTATCGAGGAAAAATCACTTTTTTAAAATTATGTAATTCGTTATTTTTCGAGGAACTTGAAGATTATGTAAATAAATATTAAAATAGTTTTTGAAATTCAATGGTAGAGTATTGTGATAGCATGAATGGAAAATTGAAATGTTAATGGAAAATATGAAATATTGAATGCACATTGAGTTGTGTCAATTAAGCCACTGAATTAATCAATATGTTGAATTCTTCAGTTGAGTTTAATGCTTCAATTCAATAATGAAATTTCCACTGTCACATTAAATTTTGAGGGGAATTTAATTGACGTTCGATTCTCATTACTTGAATATTTGAAAGTTTTTCCAGCATTTCGATTCAATTATTAATTCACTGAAGTTGTTAAACGAGACGAGTCGAGAAAAATGAAAAAAAGAAAGATTTCTTCATTTTTTAAGAAAATCTCGGAAAGTAAGATGGACATTCGAATTCAACGGTTCCAGATAAAGATTTTTTGATGATTCCATTGAAAAGTTGAGAAAATTTTGGTAAAAAAACATGTGTAAAAATTAATTTTTTTTTTTCTTTGAAAATTCGAGATTTTCGTCAAAATTTGAAGGGGTCGCCCTTTCGAAAATTGAAAAAAATCACGTTTTTGGGAATATCTCCGGTTCTATTTGTCGTATCGCAAAAACTCAAAAACCAGCTGAAAGGTGAGCTCATTTCCCATCGATTCACGTAGTTCAAATTTTTTTTAAATCGATTTTTCAATTATTTATAGGCCATTTTCTGAAAATCAGTTTTTGCCGTTAATTTTTGTTAAAAATTCGAGTGCTTCTAAATTATGCATAATATTGAAAAAATATCAAATTATTAATTTCGAAACATCTTTGAAGAATGTGAAATACCTGAGAACTAATGAATTTTCATTTTCTTCTTCAAGAAAAAACCTAAAAATTTTTTTTTATTCCTGAAGAATCATTTTTTTTTTATAATCTGAATTGCCTCCAAGAATTATTTTTTCATTTTATCATTTCCAAACACAGAATTTCGGTATCGCTAAAATCAAAAAGTGTTCTCCTTTTTTCACATATACAGCAAGATTTCTCGCGGTGAACCAAAAAAAAAAAATTCACCGCTATTTTGACTAGTCGCGCGAACCTCGTTAACAATCCTCGTTCCTCCGACACATCCTCGAATTCAAGCATTGAAATTCATATTTTCTTATTTCTTAGAAAAAGAAAAAAAACTAAATAGAACAATCAAGAAAGAACCGTAGAGTTCTCTTTCCTCCTCTCCCAATTTAAAAAGAATTCAAAGTTAACGAGGAAGTGAGGGAGGGGACAGAGTATGAGTGCACAGAAGGGCTGAGAAAAGAGCACATTCGCCTTGATTTCATTTTGGCTTCCACCCGGTTTCTCTTTTTTTGTTAAAAATTTTTATTTCTCATTTTCCCTCACACTTGACAGATTTTATAATAAAAAAGAATTCCACAACTTTCAAGAGCCACCTCGAAAAATAATGTATTGTAACGAAAGAAATTCGAAGATGATCAAAAAATAAAAGGCTTTAAAAAGGTGGAAGTAAAAATTCAATAGAGCAATTCTCGTCACGGTTTTGTAATTTGATAAATTAGGTACACATACCAACGATGTCTGATCGTGGTTATTAGGTTGGGTAAACGCTACGAAACCCCTGCCAAGTAGCAGACGAACACCGCCGCTCTTCGCTCCGCTTTTCCCTACACTTTTGTCGTTTCTCATCTGTGTGGGTGAATAATTCGCATTCTGTATTTACTATGCCACTCGCAGCCACAAAATAGGATTATTATTACATTCGTGCCACCTTTTTCCACTACGTAAAGACTACATCGAATTGTCCTCCGTCCTCCAGCCCCTATTGGTTAGAAATTTATTATGAAAGGAAGGAAATTTATCAGATTATTCTCGAAGATGAATCAAATTTTTACGACGGAAATAAATTCAGGATTTTTGAGTGATTACTTCAATTTTTCGCAACTTTCTCGTCATTTATTTTTAGTTTGGTACGAAAAATGTTTATACTTAATGATACTGAAGCTATAAGAATTATCCGTGAATTTTCAAGAAGAAATAAAATCAAAATTCGAGAGAAAATAGGAATTTTTTATTATAATTTATGATTGATTTTCATAATTTTATTATTCAGCAAAAAAATGGCACTTACGCCCTTTTGATTCTAAGGTGACGATATCTTTGTCCTAGAGACAAAAGGGCGTGGCATTTTTAAAAATCTACAAAAATTGAATCTACATTCATTTTTTCATAAGAATACTAACTTACGTCCTTTTTTTATTCAGCAAAAAAAAATGGCACTCACGCCCTTTTGATTCTTGGGCGACGATATATTTAGAAGATAACGTGTAGGATTTTTTAATGAAGGAAAAATGGCCAATATTCAGAGCACTTATATTTTTTTCTGATTCCGTCGATTTCACATAATTCCCAATAACTAAAAAATTCGTAACGCGATTTCATTGCCTGAAATAATTTCCTCTTTGATTTAAAATGAGTACGTAAAAATGTGAAATTACTTCGGGAGTGAATAATCCCTCGCAAATATCTCCAAAAATATGCAATAACGTGGAATCATAATAATCCAACATTTTCCTCTTTCCACGAGAATAAACTCCATTCCTTTTTTTTCCATACGTAACCAAAACGAAAAATGACGAAAACTCAATTCAATCGGAACGCAATTAATTGGTCAAATAATTTGGATATTCATCCACTTGTCACTGATGCGAGGGAAAAGCCAAATAATTCTACCAAAATTGATTGAAATTGCAGTTGAATTCTCAATTCGATAATCAATTGGAAAGCACACACAACGAAATGAAGCTATTAATTCGGACGTATATTTTTTACGTATTACAGCTAGTGTATTTTTACAAGCAAATTACGTATCCACGTTACGCTGTAAAAAATAGAAGAGTTAGAGCCCGGTAGAACCTGGATGATTGGTTTTTGGTGGAGTATGCGGATGAGTCGTCAAAGGGAGAGCCAACGTACGAGTGAGAGGTTTGACGGGTTGGAAAAAACAGAAATTTTCCACGTATTTCCGATACGAGGAGCGTTAACCAAACATATCAGCCAGTGTGAAAATTCGAGGGAAACAAAAAGAGGGGAATTGAAGGTAGCATTAGATTCTGTGAATTCAAGAATTTCAATTGCGATGCGGTGTGATGCGATTCGATACAATTAAGTTCTCAAGGGGAAATCGCAGAGGGAACGGAGAATATTTTCAAAAATATACGATTATATTAAATTTATATACTAAATAGATATGAAATTTGTTGCAGTTTTTATATTCGAGGAAATAGAAT
>JABSMS010010219.1:0-13675 GCA_018902275.1 Aleiodes sp. PSUC_FEM 10030003
CATTAAATTTTTTCAATTTGTGACGGTCATTTATTCAATTAATTTTATAAATCTGTAAGAATTTGATACATTTGATTTCAATGCATTTTTTTTTTTTAATTCAAACGAGCAAGGCGATGAAATGGAGGGGGAATCGTGACCCACAGCGCTACATTGTGATAGCGTAGAAACGATGAAACTATATTAGGAAATTTCCCTCACAATTTCGCTAGAATGCGAAATTCGATTTTCTCCAAATTTAATAATTTCGGGAAGAAAAAAAATTAAGCGTCCATCTCTATTCCTGACCAACCGATCCGCTGCTTTCAATGAAATTATTTCTTAATTTGTAATGTTAATGAAGTGTAGTGAAGAAAATGAAATGAACAAATCAAATAATATGAATGATGTATTTTGTTTTATAGATTTACTGATGTCGGTCAGCACATTCTTAAATAAGATGCCCAAGGATCTTCAGCAAGAGTACAGAAATGATCTAGCGAAAGCAGTTAAGGAGATTTTATCGGTGAATTCAAATGGAGGCCCTGTAGTGGAAAGATATGCAATAATGGTGGCATATTTCAAGAAACCAATGAAAAATTAAAAGGAATACTTGATGAATCAAACAATCGGTGAATGGGTAGATGTTTTAAAAAATAAGAAATATAATTGAAATTAGTATTACGTTTTCTTCATATTATTCAAAGCCATAATCTCTAATAAAGGAGAACTTATAAGTGATTTGGAGTCGAAGTGATTAATTTATAAAACACCCAATGACTTCAGTATCCCAAACAAAATCCATTTTTATAAATAAAAAAACAAATTTCCATAATTAACTGTCTCAGGGAATGTTTCCAAAATTTCTATGGAAATGACCCCTTCTTATAGGAATTGGGGCAAAATGGGGTACACAAAACCAATTAAAAAATCGATAAATGCTTTTCGGAATTGAGCAGTGACAGACTTCAGCGGGTGAGAGAGGGAGAAATCACTAACAAGGAAGGTCGTGTTACTGTACCCGCACAAAGTGTGGCTGAAAAAATTGTATTTTGCAGTTCACATCAAAGTATAAACCCTCACAAAAAATTAGAGGCCCACCCGCATATTCGAGGGGTGAAATTAATTCCTCAAAATCGGTGGTTTTTTCGTTTTTCGCTGATATCTCCGAAACCAAAATAGATACGGCAAAAGTTTAAATAGCAAAGTTATCTATTTTTCAGTGCTCTGCAATAATATGTAGTCAAAAATTATAACCAAATTTTTGATTCATCTTATTTCCATAAAAAACGTGTTTTTTTATACATTTTCCTCCATCTTTTCACAATAAATGTAATTGTTTCGACTCAAATTCAATGATATTAATCGATATTTGTTTTTCTCCGTCTCAAGAGCTTATTAAACGAAAGAGCCATTTGGACTGATAACATGTGCTTATCATTATCAAACTATAAGGTGCATTTTATAAATATGTTTAATTTTTCTATGATATCCTGTTTTCCGTGATATCCTGTGATTTTTAATACCAAAATATCAGTAAAAGATAAGGTTATAAAGATAAGCTCTATATAAACTGACTCTTGCCATATTCAAATTAGTATCGACGGTTCCCGTTCATTGAAGTACTCTAGTTATAGAACTGCAGTGTTAAGTACGAATTATAACAATATTGAATATTGTTAACTTTTTCAAAAATGCGTATTAATCCAGTGAATGTCATAAATATTTTTTTTTTAATCTGATATTGAATAAACGATGTAGAAAAAAAAAATCCCCCTTACTTCATATTTTGAAAAAAATCCTGGCACAATATATTCGGATCTATTTTCTCCGTGTAGGGAGCCAAGATCATAATCTTATCACTCCCGCTTCGATCTGTGAGGAAACGTACTTCTCTCCTTTCTCGAAACAAAAAAATTTTTTATGCACCAGGGAAGGAAAAAAGTCAACTTCGACAAAAGTCTGACACCCTCGCTTCGCTCGGGAAGCAACTTCTTATCGAATTCGACTTCTTCCCTCCTTAGGCACATAATATACTATTGTTGAAGTTTGTTTTGCACAAGTTTTTTTTTTTTTAATTCTCGGCTTAAGTTTTTTTGGCCGAGTTTTTTCGTCGGTTTTTTTGACCAAGTTGAGTCGACTCGCCTTGTGGCTCAAATCCGGCTTTCTTCATCAAAACCTTCTCACCATCGCAGCTTCTGACCACGCAAAAATGATCCATGAATTAGCAAAGGAAGATAGAAACTCTTCGTGAATTCGCTGAAATTTATTTCAATTCAATTTTTATTATGATTAATTATGTATTTTCAATATTGAGGGTAAGGTCTAAATGGACCAATCTCAGTTGAATTCATGATTCGTTAGGACAAGTGTTGAATTTATCTGGCCACCGAATAATTTTCGATTATTCGTTTCATAATCCGATGGTGTTCGCTATTCGCGCAGATAAGATTGAGAATAAATATATGTCAGACGAAATTCAGGCAGTGAATAATCGTAGTTGCCAAATTCTGACAGTGTATGGCTATTTGTACATTCAACATAAAGTTACGCAAAAATCACGCAATCACAGTCTATCACAAATATAAGATGATTGAAATTTTCAATGCTGTAAGAAGGACAGCGGAGTGGGGATACGACTGTGTGAGTGGGGTTTCACGATAATCCAAATGGAAATTGGCATAGAACTGGATAGCTCAATCGGTAGAGCGCCCGACGCGACATCGAAAGATCCTGGCTTCGACTCCCGGTGCAGCGCTATCCAATTTTTTCTTGAATTTCTGTGAATAATTTTAGTGTAGAAATAGTCATTGCCATTCCTATAAGGTGAGAGGAATGATAATTCCATTCATAATTCTTAATGAATTGTAAATCTTGATTAAAATGATTTAATATTAAATTCACTGGGGTAATTTTTTTTCCTACTTCAATATTTGGGAAAGATGTAACATGAAATTTTTGAGTGTTACAAGAGAATCAGTTAAAGGTAATATTAATCTCAATATTCTTATCAATTACAAGCTTCATGATTGCCAAGGTTCACTGAATAATTAATTTCTCTATGATTTTAAATGTACGTTGAGTTGAACTGGCGGTTTTATTAATAAAATTCATAATTTTAATGAAGCCAAATGACAATTAATGCTTTACATGCTTTAATTTGTCTCGAAAAAAAAGATTATTACGGAAATTTCTCTAATCACACATAATTTTTGGGATTTCCCAAAAGAATCAATCACAAAGAGAGAACTGAATATTTTCTCCTGTTATTACATTCCTTCGTCATGCTTCGGGATCTAATTTTGGGAAAATCGAATTTTGTTAATAATCTCTTTTGTAACACTCTCGCAATAAAGACGTCCAGACCGAAATTTTTCTTTCTTGGATTTTGAGATATTTCATGAGAAGTAAAATTTTTCCATCTCCTTCTAGCCCTTGACTGCTGATCGTTCCAGAATATACTGCAGTAAATATGGATGCTCCGGAGGGATACGCTACAGGGGCTGCTCTGGCACAACGTGATTTAAACGAAATAATGACAGAATTTCGTGATGAGATCAAGGCAATGCATGGAACAATTGCGGATATTGGATGTGGTCCTGGCAGTGTAGCGAGACATGTAATGCTTCGGCATTTGCCTGATGATGCTGTTATTGTTTGTGAGTCTTTCAACTCAACGAAAAAAGATCTTCGATTCTGAAAGTGATAAAGAATTTTTTGCGCTAGCTTTTTATTCGAGAAAGAAATTATTTTGGAAACCTCATTTGAGGTTTGCATCAAATCTTATTAAAGGTTTGAATTAAATCTCATTTGATGCTTGAATCAAATCTCCTTTGAGGCTTGAATCAAACCTCAGTTAGAGGTTTGAATCAAGAATTACTGATCGGCTTGGATCGAATAATTAAGTTTGATCCTCAATGGTTCAGGTATGGATAAATCACCAGTGATGTTGAAGTATGCACAAGAAAACAACAAAGATGAAAAAAGGATGTCTTTCCAGCAATTAGATATTGAAAGTACCGAACTTCCAGTGCATGTAATTGGAAATTATGACCATGCAATAGCATCTTTCCTCTTTCACTGGTGTCAAAAAACCGATGTTATGCTGAATAACATATACAAACTACTACGACCAGGTGGTATGGTCCTGAGTGTATCTCTCTCTGATATAAGCGCATTTGATGCTTATTTGAAATACGAGAAAAACTCAAAATACACAGTCTACATGCAGGTAACATTCATCGTGTTACAGCACTGTAAAATCTAATGTCTTATTCCAAGACATCCAGTCATAGAATATGTCTTAAGGAGAGATCGCGGCGAATTCTGAAAATCTTCGGTGGATGTGGGACTCATTATAGGGCTTCTGGTGAATAATGGAGCATGTAAAGAAATTGAGAAAATGATGAACTCAATCCATTTTGCCTCATAATTGATGGAAAAGAGCCACTTTTCATGCTTTTAAATTCAAAATCATTGGTGGACCACCATTTTTATCCGACTCGGATTTTTTATGTCATTCGTTAGACTCCAATGAATGAAGTCAAGCATCCGTTTTACGTTCCATGGAATAGATATTGAAAAAACTATGTTTTCGTTCATCTCACTAGGTTTTTTCATGACTTTTGAGGCGTAATACAAAAAAGCAAAATAGAAAGAATGAAAGAATAATTTTTTCAGTATCTATTTCATGAAATGTGAAACAGATGCTTGACTCCATTCCTTGGAATCGAACAACCATTTTAACAAAAATATACGGATCGATTGAAAATTGTGGTTCAAGAATGATTTTGAAGGGAAAATACAGAAATGATATTTTTCTATTAAGTACGGGGAAAAGTCGATTTAATTTGTCATTTTTCCCGCTTTTTCATAGTTGCATCATATACCAAAAGTCATTCAACATGTTCCTAAATCCGCCGAAAAGTTTTGTACTTCGTCGGGCTACCTTCTAGATAGAGCATGATGTCTCGAGTTTGAACAAATCAACATCTTAAATCCGGAACAAGTATCTTAGGATAAGACATGAGTTTTTGCAGTGAAGTGTGCTATACATCCGAATAAATGATTTTTATTAATAACATTTCCATCCTTCCAGAATGCAACGCGTTACGTATCTCCTCACCATGGTATTCCTAATCCGGCAGCAAAGCTGAAAGAAGATCTAGAGGAAGCTGGATTTGAGGTGCTGCATTGTAGTAATAGATCGAGAACTTGGCATTTGGAAAAATTGGATGATTTCATAGGTAATATTTTCTTTAGTTACAACTTTCATGAATAGCCGAAAAAGGAATCCGAGAACATACTTCAAAACCTTGCTTGCATAAAAATTTGTGTAATTTATAGATATTGCATCCAGGAAGCGATCAAGAAATCTCATTTGTAGTCAATAAAACAGCGCATTGCTTCAAAAATATCCATAAAATTGCATTTTAAAATTTAGGATGAATGAATAAAATATAATTTTATATATTTTTTGCAGATGTCATGATGGCTGTAACTTCATTTTTTAGTCAAATGCCAGAAGATTTACAAAAGGAGTGGAGAAACGATGTGACGAGGGTAATTAAGGAGAAATATTCGATTGATGTAAACGATCAAAATGCAAATGGACGTCCTTTCGTGGAAAAATATGCTACAATAGTGACGCTGTTTAAAAAACCAATGAAATAATAAAGTCAATAATCAATTGGTAGGAGGTACAGGAATTCGCTGTACAATCTGAATGTGGTCTCAATAGATTCATTAATTTGAGTACCACAGGGCGCCATTACCTCTTAGATACACTGAAGGGATAGAAATTATCTAACAATATAGTTCAGGAAAAGATCTTGACGATGAAAAATATCGGAATTCAGAGTAATTTTATGAAATTCACTGTAAAAATATTGTGTTCTATATGAAAATTTGATGAATAAAGTTTCCTGAAAATATTCTGCTCAAAATATCGTTAGCTGACGCACTAAAACTCTATTAATATTAGATGGATTTAACATGAATTCAAATTCAATGGGACAAATTAAAATTAGATAATTAAAATAAAACGGATTCCATTAAGTTGGAATATTATTAACAGTAATTTTCATTATTATTACGCTAAAGTGACTTTAATTTTACAGTACGGTATAGCCATTTACATATAATGTTTCGTTATTATCCACAAATCATCGTAATAGTGATATACGTAATTGTCTTACAGTGGTAGTGGTATTATTATTTCTTGTATTTGTATGTATATATATTTTTTTTTCAATTCATTTATTTTTATTTTGTTCATGCTGCAGGTAACAATTTTCACTATCCTAATTCACTAGAAAATACAGTCGGCATTACAATAGTTCTAACAATTTCTACCTGAAACACTGATTGATTTTTTTCTAATTTTAATTTTCAAACTCTCAGATTTCCAATTTTCTTTTCAAATTCTAATTTTCTTTTTTTTTCACGAAATGTCTTTTATTCAAACACATATTGAACGAATTTCCTTTTCACATTGTTATCATTTTTTTTTCGTTTTGAAAATTGTGAGATAATGAAAAAAAATGACAATAATGAAAAGGACCGGGATTTCTTTGCGAAAAAATTATTATTGAACAATGCATTTTTTCCGTCAATATCTGCATATTTTTTCCCGCGAAAAAAATTTATAAAAAAAATAATGAGATCAAATTGGTAATTATTCCATGTTTTTTCTTGCAGTGGAATTGGAAACATGTATTTTCTTTTAAATATCACTCCAAACGGGTTCTTTTCCTCTTACATTCACGTCGATTTATGTCAACTATGGAAACCTCAATTTTTTTTGTTCTTCTATAGTTAATAATTAATGTTAAATATTGAGTTCTTAATAATTCAATTATAATACATCGTGGATTTGACGTTTGATAAAACAAGAAAAATCCACTCATTAAGATACAATTATTTTATTCATTTAAACATGATCACTTATCTCGATAGAAGCGAACATCGAACATCGAAGAATTTTTTATACATTAATTATCATTATTAATCTTCATTTAACTAGAAAAACCAATAGAGATGGGATTTTTAGATTTTTTTTCTTCGAAATTTTCTCGTGTACAGTAAAAGTGGGGGGATGTTCGAGGGCAAGGCACAAGTGAGTCAGAGAGGAAAATTATTGGATAGTTTCTATGTTTTTTCCCTTCTTTTCTTCCTTAATTTCACCTTCTTCATTAATTATGTATTCTTTTATTTCAATTGGAAATTACGAAATGGCCTTGACCGTAATTGAAGGAGAAACTTGTTCAATGACAATTTCGTTTTTTCTCTCCAATAAATGAAAGTGAATTTTCTTAATCCAACTAGGTGAAACACCTCGAATAGTTTATACGCTGGCAACAATTGCCGTCAAAACTCCACCGCGTTGGCTACCTTGTGAGCCTACCTGTTTTCGTCCGTTATTATTAACAGTTGAGCACAGCAAAGTCTCCTTTACTCATCGCCTCCCGATTTCAACGGTCTCTGCTAGCTCTTTCCCCACTTTTCATATCACTGCGTCACTCCAATACGCAGTGGCTAATGTCTTGGGAGAATTTTGAATGTGGATATTTTCGATCACACGCGATAGGCCCGCGTTTGATCGCCGGTGACACTGGTGAGGTCTAAACCAGGACAAAAAGTCTTGATCACCCGCAACATCAAATAAGATTTAAAAAAAGAAAAAAATATTAACAGAGATATGTACAACTGAATTTATTGTGCCTTTAAAAAACCGGCGTTTCCCTAAATATCAGCGGTTGTTAGATCCATAAATAATTTTGTTCAAATCAGTAAGGTCCCGGAATTTTTATGTTTCTAAACGACAGATAGCGGCCAATTTTGCTCAGTTTTTCGCGAAAATGATTAGAATATTGCTGAAAAAATTAGGAGAATGACAGGATTAATTTTTGTGAAATAACTCAGTTTTAGGAGTATTGATAGCAGCATGTAGGGTAACACGACCAATAGATGGACGGTTAAGGAAATGTTGGGGTTCTTTGAAGCGTATAAAATACGCAAATTCTACGAACTCGAATTAGTTGATTTTTTTTGTAATTAGTAGAGAGTGACATTATTTTCCAGGATAACAATGTAGCCAGCGTATAAACTAGAAAAGAGTAACGAGTAGTCTTTGCAATTGTTAATTGCACAGTTAACGATTATGTACTTTCATCGTAAAATATATAAGTTTATACATATTTATGTATGCATACAATTATATCTATGCAATTATGGAGCACGTGAGATTTTTAAAAATTCTTTGTTTGAATTTCTCAAAATTTCTTTCATTTACCGACATTTACTCAATCACACACAAAAGCAATTCCTTGAAAAAGCGATTCTATCACTTATTGTCGGCGATATTGTAACAATTAAAGCGTAATTAATATGACCAATCGATAATTTGACAAATTTCATTGAGAAATTCGATACTTTCTTTCAAATTAAAAAATGTTAATGAAATCAAAAGAAAATTAACTGAAATTTTTTAATTATTAAAAAAAATAGTTTTTACGGGTTTGGAAGTGGCAATGGATCGAATAAAATCAATCAAATAAATCAATAACACAACGAAAAAAATTATTATTGTTCAATAAGATTTTCATTTGAACAAAACTCAATTAAATTAAATTAACAGAATGAAAAAAAAGAAAGTAGTAAAAGCCATTGATGGTACGACGGCCGACAGGAAAATTATTTTCATACATTTTTTTGCATTTTATTTATATAATTCTTTGTTTTTCTTCACTATAAATCACGAGATTTTTTCACTCGTAATTCTATATCACACAGACGTTTCCTAGTGACAACCAGTTTTTGATATTATTGGTAACGGAATTGTTTTTTTTTCATTTTAAAGTCATTTTTTATAAATAAATTAATTGTAGAATAATAACAATTATTCAATTGAGAAGTGAACGTTTTAAACAGTGTCATTATAATTAATTAACACTTAAAATTGGTGGAACTAAGGAGAAATTTTTTTTTTACTTGAGTGAAATGAGAAGAAAAAATTCTGAATATGTTTTTTCGAAAATTTGAATTAAATTAAATTAAATTTGAATTGATGTGAAACTTCATTCAAATTTCCTTGACTCAACGCATGGCAATGACCGAGAAAGTCGAAAAAACACATTTGAATATAATAATTAAATTTTTCACAGAACTTCAATCTAAAAAATCAGAGAGATCTATTTAAATTGAAAAATTCCCGGTATTATTCTTGAATCCATCCAACTTTTTTTAAAGAAAAAAATTACCTCTCCCCTTCATAATTTTTTAAAAATTAATTTCCTCCCAATCTCACTCAACCAAAAAAAATCAATAATAGAGCAAATATTTCATAGTCTTCTCAAGAAAAAAAAAGCTTTCATTAAAAAAAAATCCCTCAATAAACCACACACACATAACTCCAACCAATGAGCCAAACTTGAACTCATTAACAAATTCAGAATCCACAACGATTTTTTTCCACTCCATTTAAGAAATGAAGCGTCTTATCATGCTGAATGTTCTGATAAATAACTGAGTTCTCGTCCGGTACTCATCGTTGCATGTTTACCGCACTCGTCCCCGTTTTTTTCTACCGTCATTTCCCCCCTTTATATAGATTAAATAGCTAAAGAGACTTCGTAGCTTCGATACTATCATAGAGTCTTGAAGGGTATCTTTTCCAAAGAGTTAAAGATACTCTGCTGATAGCAGCAGCATTTTTTATAGCACAGAAAGGTTCTTTTCTTTTTCAATGTTCTCTCTTTCTTTTTTTTTCCTTTTATCATTTATTATTGTTCAAGTATCAAAGTGACTCTGGAACGGAAAAAATAATGCCTGACCGAACAACCTTGGCTTGTAGTCGAGACGTAAATAATATTTTTCCATCCCATATTTTTCTTTCTGTATTTTTAAACCCTTCGCTCTTACATCTTTGCTCTTTTTACCCTTCTCGTTGATGCTTTGGTTAATATTTTTTTCGATATCTTTCTTTTATCTCTCTATTTTACTCGACTCGAGTGTTAAATTGGCATCGATCAGGTACGGAAGATCGTTGTATCTTTAATTTCACAATTTTTCCCGATTTTTTTGAGAAAAAAATCAGCAGTGGAGTGATAAGCCTTCGTTATAATGTGTTTGAACTTTCTCCATTTTTTTTTAATGATTCAATTCTCCATGTTTTGATTGTAATTTGAGTGATCACGAATTTTTAATCGTCTTGATCATGGCAATTGTGGATTTTTCATAACTTTGTGGATTGAGGGAAACTTGAAGCGGAAAGTGAGATAATACAATCCTTGCCGGAAACATATTCCTCAAATTATTCAAAGAACAATTTTTCTTTGAAAGTTCTTAGAGGAAGATGAGGTACAATGGACAAATTAACGGAATTTTTCAACAATTTTTTTTGCACAAAAAAATTTCTATCCCGATTATTCTTCGAGATATTCCACAATAACTGAAGTTACAATCACTCCACTTCTGAAATCTTTCAAATTCTTTTTTTTTTAGCATTTTACATTAACAGTTTTACCTCTGAAGCTTAAGTTTTTGCATTGTTTCATTATCGCAGGGTAATTAACAGTTTTTGAAGCAAAGTTTTAGCTACGATTAGTCTGTAGGCCGTTTCAACTAGACTTATATCTATGAACCTAAAGTGCACCACGAATAATTGAATTTCGTGGCACCATAAAATAATTTTTTTCACTCTTCATTCATTGAGTTAACCCGAGTCATCTTTTAGCAGCAATTGAATTTCCATGCCAAGGCAATAGAAGAAAATGTAAATTTGTGAAGGTAGATGACTCGGAGTTAAAATTTATCAATCAACATGAATAAGCAAAGGCTTTCAATAGAAATGCATTTAAAAAATTAATAATTTCCTTAGTTTGTGCACTTGTATTTTTTTAGGAACAAAAGAAAAATATTTGTGAATTTTTATTTTGGAAGATTTTCTCGAGTTTTTTCAGTGGGAAGACCAATTTTCTTTGGTGGAATTCAAGTTATTTTATCGTTATTCTCACGATTTTCTTGAAAACTCGAAGAGATAGAGGGTTGAAAGTAGTTTTGATGGAAAACCGAGGAAATTCCAGTGAAAAAACGAAACCAGGCGACCTGTTTTACTCCTCAAATTGAGATTTCACTCAGAAAATTAAGAGAAATAATTTTTTTCTTTGTAATTAACTTCTCTTATCCAATGACTCTTGAGATTCTGGGGCAAAACAGGTCAAGTGGAGGTGGTTTCAAGCTCAAATTTTCCGAGCTTCCCAATGAAACTATTTTCACCTCTCTATCTCTTCACGTATACGAGATAAATGGAAAAACCATCACTGATTCTTCGAATCATTGGATGAGATTAATCTTGGCTTAATAAATATTTGGATTTCGAAGTAATTACATTTGGTATTTGTTGCTTAATTTGACACGGCAAAAACAATTTGTCACTCTACAAAAATTCAACTATACTAATCCACATATCATTGACAATTACCAAATATTATTTAATATCTATCTACTCGACTTTCATCTACAATTAATGTTTTTTTTTAATCATGAATTTTATCATTAAACAACATCAACAGCAACAACACATAATAATTTTTTTTTCTTTATCAACGCGAATATAATAATCTCTATTGTTCAATTTATCAGTTAATTTATACTTATATTTGTATAAATATATTTATATGGAACCTATTATGGCATTGGAAGGGACCGAAGAGACCGCAAGTTTTTTCGATTCCTCTTTAGCTTCTTTCTCTCTTCAGAAATTCAAATCGAGGTGATCTCCAGGGGAAAATGTTGTTCATCATGCCATCGAGTAATAATGGAAAAAATCACTCAATTGTTGGAGTGTTTCAAATATTTTGAAACATTTTATCGTCAGAGTTGAAAGAAAATGAGTCGAAAAATTTGATGCAGGTTATTTTGCGAATAACTCAGAAACGAGTAGCTTTAGAGGAAAATATCTAGGGACCTTTTTTGTAGGGAATTTTATAAGCTACAAAAAAGGTCTCATCATAAATTCTCCTAAACTCAATAGTTTTCGAGATATTTGCAGATCATTCATTCGTGAAATTTCAATTTTTTTAAAACGATTGGAATGACCTTCTTACATTGTTTTGCAAATATCTCCGAAATGAGTGGGTTTAGAGAAAATTATCAGGAAACCTTTTTTGTAGAGAATTGAATTTCCTACAAAAATGGTCTCCGAATAAATTCTCGTAACCTCAATAGTTTCGGAGATATTTACAAAAAAAATCCACCCAAAAATTCTAAACTCATCCTTTAATCTGAAATAACGAAAATTTTCAATTTCTCAGTAACTATTTCACCAAAATTATACTTTAAATCATTTTTAAGCAAATTTTTTCTGTGTGTTCACATGGAATTCATTTTGTCCCTCAATTCCTCTCGATTCGTTTCATCGAAAGACAAAAAATTAATTCGCTCAATTACAAAATACTCAATTAATCCTCATTTTTTGGAATTATCTTCTTTTTTTAAATGATGTTTAAATGATGAAACTGGCAAATTCATTTGGACTTCTCCTTCTCATCGACTTTCTGACTGAGAAATATACATTAATCATTATTACTTGCGTTCCTTCTCTGAATTACGATTTTTTTACAGTATTTTTTTTTAGTAATCATCTATAAAATGCAATCTTAAGTAGTTACGGATTGATGGACTCAGGGGGATCGGCTCCGCGTCGACAATTTTTTTTCATTTTTTTTCCACAACAATTATTATTTAATTTTCAATGAAACTGTCTCTTCCTCAATTCTTCCAAATACATATTTATAATTACGATTATTTTCCTCAATATTTTTAATGATTTATTCATAGATTTTTTTTTTAAAGATTTAGTAATTTATTTAGCAAGTAGATCAGTCGACTTTCATACGATTGTATTCATTTAAAATGTTTAGTATTTTATTTTCTTTTAATAGTCATCCCTTCCCCCCTCTTTTTAGCCGTTACATTTTTTTGCGATCTTTACGATTGCTTTGAGATCCATTAATATCACAAACGCGTCCCGCACAGAATTAATCCTTTGGATATTTGTATTTGAAAATTCTCGAGTTGTTGCATTCGCAGGAAATTGAGCGAGAGGGTCAATCATTTTTTATTGACTCTTTATTGGTATTATTGGGCAGTAAAGTAGAATAAAATAAGTTTGGAAATTTTATTTTGAGATTTTTCGAAAATATATCTGAAACTATTGAATTTAAGAGAATACACGAAGAAACCTTTTTTGTAGATCGTAAAATTCCGAATGAAAAAGGATTGAAGATGCATTCTTCCAAACTCACTAGTTTCCGAGTCATTTACAAAAAAAAACCAGATGCAATTTCCAATTCTCGTTTTCCAACCAATTTCCCGAATTTTCTCGTAAATTTAAGCATTCAATTGTGCATTAAAGTCGATAAAAACTCAATGTTTCCAATAGACCTTTTCATTTCGAGTTACTAGGAATGATAATTTTTTTTCACGATCTGATATAAAAATGTTATGATAAATTATGAAAAAAATTATTTATCCAATTGACAAAGGAAATCTACATGAGACCTCGCTAAATATGTGATTTGTAGGGGAAGATAGAATTTCGAGATAGAGATTTCCTGATGATTCCATTGGAAAGCTGAGGAAATTTTAGTAAAAATACATGTGTCAAAATTAATTTTTTCTTTTCTTTGAAAAT
>JABSMS010010230.1:0-13667 GCA_018902275.1 Aleiodes sp. PSUC_FEM 10030003
GGGGGGGGGGGGGGGGGGGGGGGGGGGGGTTCGCCCACACTATTAATAATATTTTATTGATCCTCTATGGCTTATTACTCTTATAGAAATCGTTGTATTAGTCCTCGCTGTCTTCCATTCGTTGAAAACAGGTATCGCAAAGGCAGACACTTGATTATTAATTCCAAATTGTTGAATTACTCAATGTAGATTATAATACCAACTGTTTTTATTTCGTTATTTGAAAGCCTGAATGCGATTTTTATCACTGATTTCAACATTTTATTTCTTCTGATGGTGAAAACTCAATTTCAACGAGCTTCCAAAACTTGTATTTGATGATGGAATTTCTTTTCAATCGATTTCATTATCAATTCCCTAGAGTTGAGAATGGGAATATCAATATTCTAGTCCAGAGTGGATAAGCCTCGTATCATTTAGATTTAACCAAGGTTCGATTAAAATTTAAATATATTGCACATTTCCGTAGAAGTTTCCCCATTGAAAGTACTTTGTGAAATCCTAGGTATAAACGACGATTGGCTCAAACATAAGTTTCAAGATTCGAAGTATCAACTCTGAATTCATTTCCAGTTTCATTGTGAAGCTTGATGGAGGATAGTTAACACAGTCGGAGCAATATTGGCATCGAGTAGTTTTTCGAAGACTACTTCTAATGATTAGCTCGGATGCCAGCCAACTTTAAAAATTATCTATTAGCTCTATAGATATAATTCAGAGATAAAAAAGGATAGTGAATCATTGATATATGATTGCAAAGGTACATGAGAAATTCACGGCGAGTCAATCAACACCAGAATCAGCGATTAGTAAAAAAACCGATATTGTAACAGAGAGAGCCATGGCGTGATGGATAAAGTGCTCACCCAAGTACGTAGGCGATGGAGCTTCGATTCTTTACAATTGCCCCACATTTTTAACTCCAAGCACATCGCTGATAACCCCGTGGTTCGACATTCAAAGGTTCTCAAAACCATTCTCTCGTTATGATATCCGTGAGACCATTAGAAAGCCTCAGGGTAGTTGCAATGATCTTGGCAGATGAAGCAACTCATTAAAACTTTATAACAAAAAGAAGGTATTGTAGCAATGAATTGTCTTCTTTGGATGAAAAAATAATTCGTTTTATCTTTGCATTTTGGGGTCTACTTACACTTTGAATAGGAAATTATATGTTACTAATTGAAAATTGAGTAATTAGAGAGTGTAATAGAGAGACTGCTGTGTCTGCATGATGACATAAAAACTTTTAGTGCTCTTCTCAACAACAAAAAAATGTCTAAAGTGGAGACCGCAAGAGATTGCAAACGCAGCATGTGAAGCAGTTGGAATGGAAAACGCGAAAGCGTTAACTTGAGCGAGTCTCAAATCGGGGCACGAGACCTCAATGAGATTTATATGTTTACGCGCGTCCATGGCAACTTTCTATTATCTTGAAAGGGGATAGAAGAGATGACTTTTATCTTTCCGAAGTTCGTCCACACCAACAATTCGTGCTTGGGAGTTTTCACGAATGTGTGCATGTGCCGAACTATTCCTGAATTTCTCACCGAGGTTATTTTTTTCTCATTTTTTCCTTCATATACATATCTTTTTCGATAAACTGTTACGCTTAACTTGGTGCAATGCCAAACTTTATTATTTGCAAACACTACTGTCAGCAGTGCAAAGCATAACCATCACAGTAACTACGATCATTCTGACTTCCAGTTCTTATCACCTTGCAACTTTTTTCTTCAAAGTTTTTTTCACAGAATTAGTAGTAGGAAAACACCATTAGAAGAGAAATAGAATAGTATAATTAATGCTAGGAACTGATCGTGGACGTTGATAATTCACTTTGAAGTTCCTTCGAGGAAACCTTTTCGTAAATCTACTCTTGTTCCATACAACTTCTCCAGAAGTTCCTATATTTCCCTTCAGTTTGGAGATATTATCCAACAATTAAGTAGAAAAAAAAATTCATTTTGTTTTATCTCTTCACAAGGGAATAAATTTGACTCCCTATATCATAACTCTGCTTATTCATGATCTAAATGAGAATTGTTAACATATAGCTGGTAAAATATCAAGATGATATCTTATGGTATATTATAAGTTTTCTATAAAATTTGCAGAAAGAGAATAAAGTGACAAATATTCTTCCAACCGTTCAGGGAATAGAATGGATGTTTGGCCTATTTTTCAAGGAATATGTGGCAGCTCGTCACCAAGTATACACTGCAATATCCTCCGTCGTACTCCGACATATGTTCTTGGGCTTCATCTATAATTTATCATGTCAACCCAGTATCTTATTGAGTTTTGACTCAATGCGAGAATGATGCAGGGATGTTAAAATGTTGAAAATTTATAACATATTATTTTTTTTTCCGCAGTGAAAAAAGTTCAGTGTAATTTACGTAGGTGCTTTGTTGATGGGTACTTTGCTTCAACCGTGACGAATGGAGAGGACTTTAACATTTATTTCAGCTGGGTTAAATACAGTAGTTTTTCAAGCAACCGCAACCTCACACCAGTGAAAGAGCTTTCTACGATGAGGAGGCCTCTAACCAATATATTGCTCAGTGATTGATTGTAAATGATTGGCGTGCCGTAGTGTATTCTTCAAAATATTGGAAATAATCAATTAGACAATCAGTTGTTGGGTGCATCCCTATTGTTAGGAAAAGGTCAACTATAGGTAGTATGAGTTCTTAGTAAGTAAAGTCTACGATTATCATTGCTATAATGTCCTTACATGAATTCCTTAATTCCATGCTATCACTGGTGAAAAGAGCTATTATTCTAAAGTTTATTTGTAAGAATACAATGCAAAGGCACGAAATCTGTGGAACAATGTACTGAATGTAAATTCTCTATGAGGATGTGAACAGCGATTGTTGAAAAGTTACATTCAAGTATTTTTGGAGAAGAATACATGAAAATCATATATGATAGTATATATTTATAAACACTTCGTCGGAATCTAAGCTAAAGGATACTTACATATATAATATAACGTAACAATATCGACTACCGGCGAGAGAGTATTAAAGCGAAATTCACTCCAGAGTTATAATCGTAAATAGCTGACTCGAGCGACGCCTGTAAGGAAGGGGGAAAGGATAACAGGGCGAATACGAACAGGATTGGGCAATGGTGAAAATAACTGGATGGGTGAACAAGTGCCGTCGGGATGCAGGTGCACTGAGTATATATACAGGAGTGGAGCGCCAAAATTTTCAATACTCATTCATAACGAAACTTACATACTCGCTGTGATTCATAGTGAATATACTCCATATTCATATGTGTCTGAGAATATTCATTTTTACACCATAACACAAATGATAGCGGATTGAGCGTACAGAGCTCACTCAACTGAGTGTACTTCTCATGAAAACCGAGAAATTGATATTTTTCCAGGCATCCTGATCCAGAATGTAAAATTTTGAATGTCATGCCTCGGCTTCTCAATGCGATGGTTAATGAACCCATCTTAAGTAGATATTATTCGATCTCCGATAAGTTGTGAATTGCTCGCATAACAAGTATTCTTCATCCAATACGTTCCATCGTCAATAGTCACGACCTCAGCATTTTGATTCTCATTTTTTTGTGATTAAATATCGTCCATTTACTGATCACTATTTCTTTTCAATCCAATCATCCAATTAACTTTTATTGAGATGATGAACTTATTTTGTGGATTAGATGTATAAAAAATAAGTATATCGATTAGTCATTAGAATTGGTTGAATTCCCGTAAACTTCGTCAACATAATTTCTTGACATAATTGTTTCTATTTTCTATTAAATTTTTCCATACGCGCTGTACACGAGTCGTCTCACGCAAAGGGGTCATGAACTTCAGAGTCTTTCTTCACCACCTCCTCTCGCTGAGTAGGAAATCGATTCTCGCCCCAATCTCACACAGAAGCCGTAAACAAAAATTCGCAATTTCCATTTATATTTCATTCAATTTTGACTATACAATTTTCTTTGTTGCATGTTGAAATTCCTATTTTTTATTTCGACAGAGTTGATGACGCATCTATTTTTAACAACACAAACATTACCAACACGCGAAGCGATAGTTGGGTCCTGGTTGTACTTGATTGAAGTAAAACTGATGCGGTTGTACCTTCCTCTAATCGGGCTGGAGCCTTGATCCAAGCGCTAAACTGGAAATCCTCGTTGTTGGAAACTCCATGATGCAAAAATGAAGGTGTGAATGCGTTTTATGTAGAAGTAAGACTCACATGAAAGGAACAGTAGATCATGAATTCTTGAGTTCATCGTTCTTTTTAGGAAATTTGAGAAATTCGATTGGCGCAAACTGCTTGTAGTATTTTTAGCCGCTATACTTTCTGATTCTTCACATCACACATAGTCATACATAAAGGCTGACGCGTCTGCAACTATGTTACGCTCTCATACCACTTACTCCACTCTACTCTCCATCCACCCTAACCATTCTTGCTGTCAGCCCTAGGAACGTGCGTGACCTCTGCGCAAATGTCCACACATTGCGCTTCGCATGCCGAATTGTTTCGTTTTTGTATCCCCTTCACCAACACCTACACAATAACATATAACATCACATCACGCATAGCTGTGTGGTAGGTCGGGTGATTTTGTATTAAGCTTCCACGTACATACACCGTATACCATCCCCACCGTAGCTTCTCATCCTAAGAGGCATAGAACGGAAGCGCGCATGCTCCTATAAACGAAATTCTCCCCAGTCAGGGTAAATCTGCCCCGGGGTCGAGACGTACAATGCGATGGTTTATTCTATATAATATGTTGTGAATTTATTTTATAAGTTTTATTCCAAGTCTTCAAATATTCACAAAGTAACAAGATTATTAGCAGTGTGTCAACTGAAACTCATGATCGTTCGTTCAATTACCATTCTGAAATCAGCCAACTAAATAAGGCCAGAGAATAATAACATATATAATAAAAGTATTAACTATATCAAATATAGACGAAGGTTGAAGAGAAACAATGAAAACCAGTTGGAGTGATGAAATTGAGATTTCCAACTTTAACATGAGAATACCATTAATACTAGAAGGTTGATTCTAATGTTTGGTGAAACGTGAAATGGAAATAATGAGTTGAGATATTTTTCGATCCGATGAACTTGGAAGTGATCACTACAGGAATACCGAAAATTTCCGATGAAGATACTTGTTCGTATGATAATACAAAATTATCCAAATATAGGGAGTGGTATCAACTGGGAACTCTTCAAACTGAAATACATTTATTTACAAAAGTCTGAATGAAACAGGACGCGTATTAAAGGAACGCGAGCCAGCTGTATTATTCCGAATATTGATGATTTTTCTTCTATTTATAGCCGTGGGAGAAAGATGAACAATACATGTAACTGGCTATAGAATTATTTCATCTCATAAGAAATTATTACAGCTATGTTACTGGATATCTCATTACATTGAGTCTCTGAACATCAACTGAATATGACACATGCTAAATGATGACAGGCTTCAAGATAGAGTTATTAATATTAGCATTTTGAGACATTGACATCTACTATAACTATTATTGATACTAAATTTGGGGCGTTGTCGGAAAACCTTTGTTTCCATTAATAATATTAGTTGAGACATTCATAAGCTTCCAGTTGAAAGTTAACATTCAATGATCATACAGAAGCCTTTGTAGTGTGCTTGGAATAATCGTGTGCCTTTATTGTGCTATTACGAAAAGTGTTAGTACAATATAAAAAAGTATGTAGAGATTTGTGAAAAAATGTGGCAGTTGGGCCAGATCTTTGGAATACAAGAAAATCGAGTGATTAGTCAGTGAAATTATACGGAAATGGCTCTACGATGGCAAGCGAGACTGTCTATTATCACCATATTCTTCGTGTGTACTAAAGGTAATTGCAACTGTGTAATTCAATAAAACCATCCTCGTATAATTGATTCTGATTAATCTCTAATTTTTTCTCATATGCATGAATAAACAGAATTCATGAGGAAATGGTATGAGGAAAAAAAGCGATACACAACTTTTTCTATTGAAATTCATTTAGCATTCATAAATTTTCCAATTGAATTCTTTAGTTCAGTCCACTCTTATATTCGCTGCATAATACTGGAATATGAAAAGAGATAAAAAATGATTCCAATGAACTGATAATAGTCATGATGCTGTTCATATTTATATAAATCTACGAAACGGATAATAAAGGTTTATTTGATCAACGTTCCAAGTTCAGAGCGTTTCTGGTAACAAGGCGTGGTACTGTCTTACCAAACACAAGTTCACAACAAATGCTTTGCACTCTATAAATTTCTACCTTCAATTGAATCATATAAATCACAGTCCCATTTAACTCGATTGGAATACATGTGTATATGAATCATGGTTTATCCTAGTTTTTGGGATTGAATATGTTTTTAAAACTATAAGACGATTCTCGTTTTTTTAATTAGTCAATGTCATTATTCAGGATTTGTTTTAGCCGTGTACATAGGACAAAGTAGGTCATACTGAAATGGAGAAACGAAATAGAATAGCGGTAAAATAAAACGTGGGGCAATAGTGATGATGGTCAGATGGAAGTATTTCACCGGAATACTCAAATCGAATTGAGTCAAAAAGTGGAATGAGCTTTCATTTTCCTATGGAATTATAAACTATTCCATCAACGCTGATAACGCTCGTTATGGAATGACGGCTTGTTGTTAGATCTCATTTTATAAAATTAAATTCATTAAGAGTTCAGAAAAATTTATAAATTTTTCACGATGTGGGGTTTAAGCTCAAAACATATTCATGTTGACAGACAACAATAATATTTTCTCAAATGTCTAATCAGAAAGAAAGATATTCAGAAGTTAGTGTACACGGCAAATGAATTCATATACTTTGAGTAGTATTAGCATAAAATAAATTGACGAATTCTCACCAATTAAATCATCGGTCGTAAATCCTCATATTACGCACTTGGGAGAATAATGCTTTCTCACGAAGAATGGCATCCACGGTCCGTTTTCAGTCATATAATCAGAACATCACATTCCATCCTTTCGTCTTGAAGGTCTAATAGAATGAGACTTTTCTTACTTCTATAAACATATAAAACTTAGAATGTGGAAAATTCAGCGCGGAAGAGTTCTACTTCTGAAAAAGACGCATGATTCTTTTTCTCTGAGTAGCTGCTTTTCAAAAAGATATAGCCAATTAACGGAATACCACAGAAATTCAGGACAAGCTATCACATTGAAATTTCATAATTGCACAGCTGATAAGAGATTATATTTATATTATTATTAAACATAGAAATGACTACTTTCAATTATTTGTGTCTCCAAGACAGCTCATGCATTCAGGAACGAACTATTTTCAATCCAAGAACGTTTCATTTGAGAAGCTGAATTGGAAAATATAGGGACACTCAAATTGCTCTAAATATTTGAATTAGTTTTAAAGATTTAAAATTATGGTACAGAGTATGCTGAATGCTTACTACTTTTACTTCTAAAAATATACGATATGTAGTTTTCAACTAGTATAAATTTATGGTTATATAATTTCGTATTTTATTGACTGGTGTGGACATGATACATCACCGTTTAGGACAAAATTACTATTCTTCTTCATCAATGTCTACTAGTGTGAGAAGGAAGTGTCAACGATTATCTCAAATTAAGTGACTTAAGAATTTCAGTAAATCGAAAGTCGATGCCCTCTATCGATCTTCAAATATCTGTCCAAGTGAGAGTATTAGAGATAGGAACCTTCCAGATATTCCATTGAAAATGTGAGGAAATTTCTGATTGAAGATTCCTGAAAACATTGATTTTTGGAAAGTTCTTGAAAATTCTAGTCTTCAAGTTAGACGCCAGCCTGACTTCTTTTTCCGGGATTTTATAGTTTTTTTGCAAATATCTTTGGCGCTAATAATTGTAGCACAAAAATACAATAACTAGCTGAAAAGTGCGTATTTCTCATCAATTCATATAATTTCCAATCGATTTTTCGATAAAACTTATCATCGACAATAATGATTCATTATATTGTCTAAATAATAGGGAAAAGCATAGAAATAAAGACATATATTTAATAGTTGGAATATTATGCTTTAGTACCGTTGTATTGAGTATTCAAAAATGCTCTTCAAGAAATGAATGTGTAGTCAATTTTGTACGTGTCGTACCTTGACATAATTGATAGAGTGATACCAAGAAACAACATTCAACTTTTGAAGCATCAAAGGAATTAGAAAAATTCTCACGGCTATGCGTAACATTTGCAATTGAGTATTTTCTCGAGCTCCCTGCTTTAATCAATACTTTCTCTGCTCTGTCGTATTTTTCAGTATTGTTCAAATATTTAGGTGAAAAAGAATCAAGGAAGTTGGGAATGTAGACATGTTTTAATTGCGACTTCTAAATTGGAGAGTTCTTGACCTATTTTCGGCATTACATGGTGCCCTTTGCCACTTTTAATACCGGGATAATGAAATTATGCTTTCGCTTCGAGTGTTTTATTGAAAGACTTTAACTACATGAAGGAAAAAATCCGTACAAAATTACCCGGTGAAGAATTTAAATCTGCTGCAGCACTCAAAATTTGGCAGGAAACAAAATCAAGAAAGACAGAGGCTACTACAGTGGCTACGTGAACAAGTATGATATTCTATAATAATTTCTCTTATATCTGAAGTAGTTCTTATCCTTCCCACTACAGATATCCTGCAAATGTCTAATTTTGCAGCAGATTTATCTTGTTACAAGGTGATATACAACTGGTTCCTTCCTGGTGGAATTGCAAGTACCTCGATGAATCTCGAGAATAAGATTCTTGAGAAATATATCGATTGATTTCACTTATCATAAGGCAAGAATCACACACTGTGATTCTAAGTTATTCCATATCGGAGGCGCATCTTATGTACAACCTTCTGTATCCTCTTTATTTCTCATGTTACCAGATACATCAGGTTGAGTATATTCAAGCAGTTCTCTATAGATTACATATGTTCCATACATAACTTATTTCCTCTCTTCTTGAAGAAATGACGAAACTGGCTCCATTTTTTTATTTTTATTTTCAGCACTGACTTTTGCAATCAATGATGTTTTTGAAAGAAAACTTCTCACCAGGCACAGAAATTGTCACCGTACCTTTGACATTATTCGTTCATTCTCTGACGATACGTGGGTTCTTTTTTTCTATCAACATTTATATGGGACTTTTATGTATGAAATATGAGAATTCAATCCCGTATAAAAAAAAGAATCGTTGTTCATAGATTTTCGCTCATTGAACTGTCCATGAAAACACCAATGAGAAAAGGACGACGTGTTACAGTCGAATGATAATTTATCACAGACTGGAAATAATCGGGAATTCCATCGGACTAGTCTATCAACAAATGTCCATAAATTTTCTATTGACATGGCTGTAGATGGGACCATAGAAATTTTCATTCTCTGCACATATAATCTTCGTGAGAATTTGTAGGGTGGACACTTGATAATTTCGCATCCATAATTTAACTCTATCATAGTCGATTAAATAGTAGAAGTAATGCTTTCAGCGAAGTATTTATAATGTACGCTGTATCATTACACTACATTTTTCGGTTCTACCATCTCGTTCTTTTCAGATACATTAAGCATGGGTGAAGGTACAATGGAGAAACCGGAGCATCATGCAAGTCAAGTTAGACCTCGACAACAGATGATTGATTATTCCATCGGTCATAAAGCGACACAGGAACCATCATTTGACCTTAGTCAGCCAAGAAACATTACAGCTCTCATTGGAAAAACAGCGTATCTAACATGTAGAGTCCGATATCTGGGCAATAAAACGGTACGTCTTACATTATTTCATTTTCATTAATGAGAATATGCAGGTCGTTATTAATCCATAACATAGACACTGGGATAAATTCACAACTAATCCCGAAAAAACTACAATCCACCCTGAATATAATTACTTAAATAATGATATGAGTGTTGACCCTCGAAATTCAATATTTCCCATTCGTAATTCAGCCAAATTGGAAAATGAGCAAGAGCTCCATTATCTTCGTCCCACGAATACTTTTATTCTTTCCCCGTTCTTCTTTGAAATCCGATTGCGGCGTTGTCGGGCTATACTGAATACCATGGAATATTAATAGCTAGAAAATCAACGTAGAAATGCGTCACACTTTGAGGCACGTCCTCAATGTGGAAAATACTTGAGAATCCTGGAGAGGTTCAAGCAACCTCTTTCCATTTAGCTTCATCGATATGCGACCCCTTCAGGAACTCGGTATGCATGGATATTCTCGAACAGTTCTTCGATATAGCTATTACACAAAGGTATTGTAAGGATCCTCGATCATTTATTGGTTTATAATATGTTGAAATCGTATATATTGTTGCGTTATTTGCCACCGGATAAAATAACGAACATTAAATTATCATGATTATGATTCAAAAAATTGCAATTTCAATACATCCTTGACATTACAATAATAATGAGCAATTATTTACTCCATTTGAAGGTATCTTGGGTGCGTCTCCGAGATATCCATATACTCACAACTGGGGCATATACATACACCAGTGATCAACGCTTCCAAGCAATGCACAAACAGATTAGTGGCCAACATAACGAATGGTCAGAATGGACACTATGTATAAAATGGGCACAGGAACGTGATGAAGGCATCTACGATTGTCAGATATCTACAATACCTTTGAAATCACATCAATTCTACCTGAATGTTGTTGGTTAGTAAGTTATACTTAAACTAAAAATTAGTCTGAAAACGCCAGGCATTCCACTATCGAACTTCCATTAAATTCAAAAATGCATAGCTTTTAGGACAGAATGTATGGAACAACGCAGATTATTCAAGTCACTCCCTGCTGTGAATTCATTATTTCTGACTTTTATAGTTAATTATGGAAGTTTCATCCATTTTATATGATGATTCAATCGAGTATGATCAATTTTATGTTTCCCACATCAATATCTGAATACTTATATCTTTTTTCCTATATTGCTCTGATGATATAGTGCCAACAGCAACTATACTTGGCGGTCCAGAATTATATGTCGGCGCCGGTAGCACGATAAACTTGACGTGTGCCATACGATTCAGTTCAGAGCCACCAGCCTACATATTTTGGTACTATGACGAAAATGTACTTAGTTACGATAGTCCTAGAGGTGGGGTATCGGTCATAACTGAGAAAGGCGCAGACGTCACTACATCATGGCTTCTTATACAGTCAGCTCAACCATCTGATTCTGGAGAATACAGCTGTAAACCGAGCAATGCTAATATTGCATCTATACGAGTACATGTTGTTAACGGTGAGTATGATAATGCGTTAACATTTGACAGAGTTATTTTTAATATTTCTATAAGACGTTACGTCTCTTGCCAGGAATAGCAACAATTTTATCTCTTATCACCAAAATCTCTTCCATGCCTCGATCAATGAAACCTGTCGAACTCCCATAAAAAGAAAACTTCATATTTATGAATTCATGTATAATCCAGAGTTCGAGACAGAATAATTACATAGATACCAGACCATTGAAATAGAAGATTTTTGAATGAGATTGTTTTGTATTGAGCAATAAGACAGTTAAGGCGGAGATAATAATTGAATCCAAAGATTATATACAAAATTGTTTCGACTATGCATTATAATATAGATAGATAGGCAGTAATATGGGCAGCAGCTATCATCAACATCATCCTCCTGAAATTATCCATACAGATATGAAAACCTACTCGATGATTTTATACTGTTGATGTTTTGAAACATTATTTTTTTTCGTCATAAAATCTCATCGCTTAACACAAATGTAATAGTTGAATACGCCCTACACATACATATGAGAGTTGAAATATCTTTGACTAACAGAATAACTATACCATATCTGCAATATTCATTAGTAAGCCTTTATTCTATTCTTATTGATTGCTGAGTCCGTTATGATGTCATGAATAGTTTCGAAGTTTGCCTATCCAAGTATTTGCGGTGAATTGGAATAATATGCTCCTCTGCTTCAATCAAACTTCCAATAGATTTTCATATACACATTGAACAAAAGGAAAATCATCATAGGATTTGGACGAAATCTTCCATTTGAGCACTACATGCTGAACAATTTATGATCTGCATAAAAAATTTGTTCACGTGGCTGAAGAAATTCGCCAGTGAATTCATTGAAATATTCCCAACTACAGAGTTTTAAAATTTGACCTCAGCCTGCAATACATTACGTATTTCCTTGAACCTAATATAAGTTCTCAGAATTCAGTCATAAGTACCTAACAAACCAACCTAGAAGAAAATACCCGCGAGTTCTAGAGAAGTGGGTTGATAATATTGAAACAGTATCATTCAATCTTTGTGGAATACCGTACGTTTGTTTAAAACTGAGTTTATCTCTTTGGAAAAAAAAATCAAGGAAAGCCTACAAAAAAAGCTTTATGTAGTTCAATTCATAAAGACTGAACGTAACCAAATCATAAGAAACACTGATGATATTTTTAATGGGGTGAACAGACAAAATTGAACCAGTGACACCGATAACATTCCCTCGAAGGAATTACCTTATGCACAGTAGCAAAGGGCCAACTGCTAAATTCAATACTCTTCTTTCATTTTTTTTCCGAGCACATTTGTATTAAAAAATTAACTGGGAAACTTTAGAAAAATGAGATGTTACTTATTACATGAATTTATGACGAAATATTCTTCTATTGCTTCCAGGAGAACGACCGGAAGCAATGCAAACTGGAACCGCGGGACCGATTCTGTCGTCAAGCTGTCTTTTGGTATCGCTCATAATTTTGTACATATCCTCAGTATAAATCCAGCAAGAAAATGGTAAATTTTAGGTAAAAATGAAAATTGAAAATTTGAAGAAGTAATAAAATATTACAGGAGATGTTTTCAAACTTCATGAGGAATATGATTGTATGGAAAAAATATTGTTGAGATATGTAGAATTTGAAGGGGATCTTGTTCATATTGAACAAAGATAAGAAATTTTCAGGATACAACTTAAAAAGTATAAAGTTGAGGTGAATGGGAATTATTAAAATATTGTGTTTTTTTCAACTTCACTAGAGCGCATGCCATCTGTTACGAAGTGCTACGATCGAGACTGATCTAATTGCGCTCAATGGTATAATGAGATAAAAAAGAAGAAACATGAGATGAAAAACTACAATATGACAGGAAAATCTGGTGCATATCACATTAAAGGATCAAGAAGATCTTCACTGATCCCGATCATCTGTGTCCGGTAACATGTACTTTGAGCAAGCATGGGCGAATTAATATATTTGAGGTTTAAAAGTACGGAAGATCAGAACAGTAAACAATATGTACAATAAGTTCGGTGTTAACTTGATTAAAGTTGAAGGGATTAAGGAGAGGCTGAATCCATATTGCGAAAAAATTGTTTCACTATACGCAGAAGAACTATGTATACATTGCCGAGCCTCTTAAATATCCAATTTTACACCTTAATAACATGACGCTCCTCCGGGATGACATATTTTCGATTTAAAAAATTCCAACACGTATTAATCACTTAAACTGGCATCAAAAGTGAATCCTTAGACTTACAAAGAAAACAAATAATCCACCCATGTGTGTATATATATATAT
>JABSMS010010231.1:0-32548 GCA_018902275.1 Aleiodes sp. PSUC_FEM 10030003
ATTTATTTAAATTCATTTGAAGGTTAGTAACAAAGTGCTGTAAACATTTTAATGAAAAACAGATGAAGATAAATAATTTCAGTGAAATAAAACTCAATAATTTTTTTTTTATTAATGAAAGAAAAATAGTTTAATCCATTAAATTTTTTGTTAATTGAGTTCAAAAAAATGGCGAAGAATTCAAGTAATGATGACAGTATGGCTAGTGAATTGAAGAATAAAAAAAAAAGTAAAAAAGACAGAAGCAAATCAGTAAGTAATGAGAACGAAGATGATATTATTAAATCAGACGTTAAAACGAAGAAACACAAGAGAAAAAAGTCGAAAGTTAGTGAGGAACAGGCAGAGGAACTTTCACCAAAGAAGGCTAAAAAAATAAACAGGTTTGACCGATTGAATTACAAAAAAAAATTAATTGCGAATTGTCAAAACGAGATGAATTAATTTTTGCAAAGCATCGGTATTTGGAAATATCTCCAAATTCAGTGGAGATGCAAAAATTTTGCAGAAATGGTTTTTGTAGAGCAGGAAAAGCTCTACAAAAATGTCTCGATAAAATTTTTATATCGCTCTGATTTCAAGATATTTCCGAAAAACTCCGAAATAAAATTATCTCGTAATCTCTCACTCAATCTCTTAATTATCAATGAATCAATATTAATATTGACGTATACTTCCAGTAAAAAGTCCGATGATGAAGAAGAGGAGACCGAAGAAAAGGAAGGAGAAACGACAAGTAAAGAAAAAAAACCATCGAAGAGACAATTGAAGAGGGATAAAAAGGCGATTAAAGAATCCGAGAAAAGAGATGCAAGTAAACAAGAATCAATGAGCAAAGCTCTGAATTATATTTCAACGGTGAGAAAAAATAAAGATGCAACGATTTCCTCAAACTTTCATCCCTTAATCAAAATTAAAATTATACTTTTAGTGGAAACATGCGAGGAATCAATGGAAATTTGAAAAACTCAAACAAATTTGGTTAATGGATCATTTATTGGACGATGCTTTAGTCCCAGATGAATTTTTTCCAACTGTCTTAGAATACTTCGAGGGCTGTAAAGGAATGGCGAGAGAAACGCTCTTGAAGAAGGGCATGGATGTAATTAAAAAATACGAACAACAGCAGGAGACGTCCGAAGAACTTGAGGAGCCTGTAGAGTACAAAAGGGCTAGACAATTACTCCAAGCATTACCAACTGAGACTTGAATGATTTTCAATTAGAAATATTTTTTATTTAATTAAACATCGTCAATGCTCCAATTCCAAAACTCGTACATAATTCATCGTCAGAATTATTAAATTTTGTGACGAAGAAAAGTGAAAATTACAAAAAAAAGAAAATTCTACTTGCATAGAAACTGATAAATTAGTCTGTACAACGAAATAAATTTTCTTCTGACAATTAAATCTCGCTTCCTAAATTTCATATTAAAATTTCACTAGATTATATGACAGCTTATTTATGAATCTGCATATTTATCAACGAATTTTCGAAGTTTATCAGTGTCTTGGAGTCCTACCATTCGCTCCAAAACTTTTCCATCCTTCATTGCAATTAAAACTGGTACTGATTCCACCTGAAACGTATTAATAAATTAGATAATAAAATAAATTACGAGAATAACATTAAGAAGGTTCCACAGTTTTAGACCAAAACAAGGAAATATGTTAGACTCCTGAAATTTTCTGAACAAGTTCATTGAGTGATTAACAATATACAGTAATTTATTGGAATTTAGTGTCCATGAAACGTGGAAGAGAACAATTATTGAAATTAAATCTTTTGCATGACGTTATATGGGTGACAGATAATTGTAGCACAGTTACATCATTACCGACTGAGCTGGGTATACCGAAATTTCGCCAAATTTTCCAACCATCCATATGACCCTCTGTGAAAAATTCAACTTTGATATTCATTCTTTCTTATTTCGTGGACACTAAATTCCAAAAAATTAGTGTAGAAGAAAATGCGGCAAAGTAGCCCTGGGAGACAGAAGAATCTAGAATTTTCTTAAGGCTGAAAGCCTTAACACAAAAATTTGAAAAAATTCCCCAACAATGTAGACATTTTTGAGTATCTTCCTGATTTTTTTCAGAATTTTCCATGAAGTCCTTCACTCCGAAAAAAAATCCGGGACATGTTACACCAGAAGGCCATTTTTCCCCAGACTCCCCTCTAGTGTTAATTATCTAGTGAACTTATTCAGAATGTTTTACGACTCAAGCACCAGCCTCGTTAATTGTACTAAGCGTCCTTCAATTTTACCTGATAATCAAGCGCGAGATCTGTGTTCTCATCAATGTCAACTTTAGCAAGAAGTATTTTTCCCTGTTTCTCTTCAATTACTGACTCTAAACGAGGTGTCAACATGCGACACGGATTGCACCATCTGATAAACAAATTGCAATTATTTCATCTAACTCCATCTTACTCTGAGCTAAAAATAATCATTAAATTCCACACAAATTATTCATCAATATCAATTTAAATGAATTTCTTACGTCGCAAAGAAATCGATGATAACAGGAACCTTCGAATTTTTAACTCTCTCAATAAAATCCTTATTATCCTGCACTTTGAACGCCGGTGATGCAGCAGCACTTGCAAAGCTCCTTGTCTCCAAACCTGCTCTTACAGCTTTAACCCCAACGCGTAACATTATTCTTCAATTATTCTATAAAATCAATTATCTAAATAATTCAGTGAACAACGTTTCTCGTTTCCTCAATCAAAAAAATAACAAATGTAATACGTGATAGGTTATCTTTCGCGATTCTACGCAACAGTGAGAACGCGAGTTGCTTCTTCGAATCGGAGCAATTGTACCAACATATTTATAATCCAATATTAAATCACAGTGATACCAATAGTTAAGCGCGAATATTTGATTTCAATAGTTATCAAATTGGAGTTGAAAAATTGAACTTTGACTTTTACTGAAGAGTTGAGACATTATGTGAATGATTAATTGCCGTTTGTCACTGTTTTCTTATGATAAAACTAATCGCGTTATTTGTTTTTATTGGCAAATAACAGAATTTTATAATTTACGCTTTTTAATTTGATAATTTAGTGTTATTTTTTCGGGTTTATCTACCATCGAGCATGTGGCAGTTGATAGTTTCTTTTTCATTGCTTCAAAACATTTTTTACCCAATAATTTCTTGATAAAGTCGAAACTTTCATTTATTTAACTCGACTTGGGCTCGTTGCACCTCATGATTACCCTACAAATTGGTCTTCTCCTCTCGATTTGTAATTTTCCAGACAATTAAGAGGAAAATAGGAACTTTCCATTATTCTACGAAGCCTTTTCCGTCACCGCTGTATTATAACTCTCGGAAATTCATATCTCCACATGCAAGTAAACACAATAGAGTATCAACTAGTGCTGACTCAATTGTTAAACTGCATTCCCAAGGGTCTCATACGACTATCTGATTCTGAATGAAAAAAAGAATCACCTCTCTACATGCACACACGAACCTCCTGACACACATTAATTGCGTAACGTTTCTACTACTTTACTGGAGTCATCGGCTCGAATAAATTTTCATGTTTTTGATTTTTTTTTGTTTATTATTTAAGCTGCTTGTACAACTTTTGGTACAGATCCAAAGGATTCTGCGTTTGCATCCATCTCTTGAGTTCCCCCATAAATTTAACAAGTGGAATTTTCTACGTCACTTGTGCATGACGAAATTGTGCAATATTGTATTGCCTGGAGGCATCTCCGGATGCTCGAGCTCGGTTACTACCGTAATAATACAAAAGAGGAAAATTATTTTCTCATCTGTGAATATTTCTATTTTTCCGAATCAATGAATTCAAAAGTAATTTCACTTCGATTGGAATTTATTCCCTTGATAAATTTGATTGTGGATAGAAAAATTATCGGCACTTCAGAAATAAAGAGGCGTTAGTGCCGTTTTTCGTGTATTTTTTCTGGAAAAAACGAACGGGTGTGTCTTTCACTTACGTCTTTTTGTTTATTACTAATTTATTGAACAAACAGGGATTTCAGTACATACGTCTCTTTGTTGTTAATTATTTAGCGACGCTGTCTGCCTTCTTCATAATTAATAATAACAGAAAGACGTAACTCGAAATATTTTTATCTCGGCAGTCGAAATCTGAAAAAACAAAGGGACGTAAGTGCGGAGATCCCTCTCCTTCACTTCAATATTGGTAGCTGCGTCTCTTTAAAGGGTAACGGAGCACAGTGCATTTTTTCAATCTTAAAATCAATTGTTTATCCACAATTATCAATTTTTTTGAGAACTCAGCAACTCCGACTCTTGTTTTTTCAGAAAAATTGATAATTATTATTAAATAATTTAACCTTTCATTCTGAAATTTAGCATTTACGGCATTTATGCCCCTTTGTTTCTAACGCGACGATATGATTGGAAAACTATTATTCGGGATGAGGAATATTCGAATGAAAATTTCAGAGAAATTGAGTTGTGGAGAACTAGAACGAGAAACGGCGCTTAGATTCTGGAGTTTTTAAAAATCGCATTTCCATTACTTTTCCAGATATTTCAAAAGAAGGTAAATAGTCAATTAGAATTTTTTCCACACGCAAATCACTAGATAATCCTTATTTATTTCTTCATATAATTATTCCATTTTACATTAACATCGAGACTTCACGATTATGACATTTCTGGTATTTGTTTTTACATGCGCGTATAGCGAAGTGACTAATTCAATAAAAAAAGGCTATTGATTATAATTGTACGATTTCGAATAATTTAAAACTTGCCACGATAGCTTAACACCAGCATCTCCAAGGTCTCGACTTCCTACATCGCACGACTCAGCGCGCAATATTTTTTTTCTATTTGCTTGTATTACTAGCATCCGTATGTTAATGCATTGTCCCCATCAAGGACAACGTTGAAATAAATCGAACGTTAAATTGCACAGTGCAGATTGATGATACACTGTGTAAACGTTATTTAATGAGTATAAACATCATATAAATGAAATGTCAGTTGACAATTTTATTTCAATTTAATTTTAATCGATTCAATATGGGCTTCCTTAAAGAAACCGTTGAAAATTCAGTTAGGATGTCAAGTGGAGTGTAATTGTTAAATTTAATTTAGAATTAATTAAATGAAATTATTTAATCAGGGAAAAGTCAGGTGAAATGGATGTTTTAATGAAAAGGTTCGAAATAGAATTCTTTACTCATTTCATTGAAAAACTGAGAAAACTTTCAATGAAAAACATTTTTCAGAATTATTTTCTGAGATTTTTTGTATTTAATTTGCGGGTCTCAATGAAGAATTGAAGTCTACTTCCTTTACATATTCGGAAATTGCTAGTTTTTTGCAGATATCTTCGGTGAGCTCATTCAATATTTTGACTCACGAGTTTTTTTAGGAATTTCGGTAATAATCGGGATCTTGATTTCATATTTAAATTTTCACGGACATGCAAAATTTTTAGAGAATTCCATTTGAATTCATCTAGGAAAATTACATAGTTCTTTTTTTTCATCAAAAAATCAAAAAAAAATCAAATAATCTGAGAATTTAGTTATGAAATATTACAATTTTCGATGGAAACTCAGTAAACCCCAAGGAATATTAATAATTTTTTTGCATTCAATTTATTGATTCTAAAACTCTGCTGAAAAATTTCCAGATTTTTTTTTTGCAGTGTAACTCATTTTGAAAAACACTTTTTACTCATATCCATTGATAAGATCTCGTTTTTTTAGCTCTACGACAATCACACTCAGAAATATTCGCCAAAAACTGGGAATTTTCGAGAATGAAAGAGAAAAAAGCGTTCAACCTACTTCGAAAACGATAGTATCTTTAAAAAATTCCGGAAAAATTTATATCTTCAAATTGAAGCACATTTTCCATCGGAAATTTTCTCAGCTTCTTAGTAGAATTATCGAAAAAATTCGCTCACCTCATATAAAGCGATTTTCATTACAAACATTGAATTTTCAACTAAAATCCAATCAGTCCATTTCATCCCTGAAGTCCATTACATTCTACCCTCTCTTATAACGAAAATTCTTTTCACTTCTTCCCCCTTTACAACTCCATTTTTTATAATTCCATAATCAACGATATATGAAACCACACCTACTAAACAACTCCGCTCGATGAAATAACAGTAATATGATTACTTCATACGGCGTTAATTTCATACAATTTGCATCTCTCCATTTTTTTCCCTTCTGTAAATTCACATTTAACATCTCATCATTTAACTCAAGGTGAACATTGACAGATAGATTAAAATTGAAAAAAAAAATAATTTTCATCACATTAACTGCCAGGGAAAATTCTTCAACGAGAAGAACATAATAATTTCATATATTCTCTCGGGATTGAAAAAATGCAGTAAAAAAAAAATACGTACTAAAATGTTTTGAGAGACACCAGACAGACACGTAGGGGCATACCGTTCACCGGATGATATGAATTCCGCTTCCTCCATATTCGTTTCAATACACTATGTAAAGAGACTCCATGTAATCCTCAAGGCCAGTGGGCTTTTTATGTATATATACTATGATATTTTCTATGTCTCATTTCAGATGATATTCCATCTCTTATGGTTACCATAACGACCATTTTCCTCGTCTCTCCCTTTCAACAGTCTGTCCCCCATGTCGACCATTGCTTCATTATTTTGCAGCCCCATGCAATCTCTTCTCATCCCCTTCTGTTAGTTTTCACGGTGAATAAGAGTAGGGAAATTATTGTCATCAATAACGTTTGAAAATATTCATGAAAATTCAATGTAATAAATTATAATTTTCGTATATCGAAAGTAACGCTCCCTCTTAAAGAATAATTGAATTTTTTATTCTCCATTTATTTAATTAAAAAATATTTTCACAAGGCCATTGATTTTTTTACGAATAATATACTTTTGGCAACGATTAAAAGCACAATTTAAAGGATCAATGGACAATAATTTAACTTTCTATCTTTATTCAATCCCCCTCGCTCAATTCATCCGACACATGACACAATCTAGAAGTATTGAAGCTAGGAAATTGAACAGAAACCTTTTTTTTTATTTCTCGATGGTATTGATAAAGTTTGTCGCCAACGTAGGGCGATTCTCTTAATTTCTGCGATACTAAACCAAGATAGTGAAGAAAAAATACGAAAAAAAAAACGATAAAAGACACATGACATAAATAGGGCCCACGTGTTGTTTAAACAACTAGGCCTTCTCAGAAAATCACCAGTGGATCGATCATCACTCCAAACGTAAATTTAACGACAACTCTACTTATACCACTGAGGAACCCTCAAAATGCCATGTAACGAAGGGTAGTTCCGAGGGGGAAAAACGAATAGTTAATAAAAAAAAATTGGAGAAGTTGACTCACGTTGGTGTTATAACCTAGTCTCGCGTGTGCAAAGAGAAGAGTAAATATATACAAAAGAGTTCACTCATGCCTTCATGGATGTACAGTTAACAATATTGTGACTGTGTGCCTTCAATTTTCATCAATTACGTGACGCAACGACCCAATTTAACAAACGAAATTGCATTCAAAAATTATTATTCATTCGGAAGAATAAGAATGAAAATAATGTAATGAGTTACGTGCTACACAAAGCAAAAAATTTGAAAGTTCCCTTTCAAATTTCATGTATTGTTTTTTCTACTAGCTCCCGAGACTACAACAATTGTTGACAACTCTCGGGAAAATTTGAATTCACTTCCGGAATTGTCAATACAATTCATTACTTAATATTGAAATGAAGAAAACGAAAAAACTCTCGTTAGGCTTTTAAAAAAATTCTCATGCCACTCTATTATATCTCATTAATAATCGTCATTGACAACGTGAAACTATGATGATGAATTGAGTCACGCTCACAACGGTGGATCACGCAGCTCAATCACGCCCGCGTGCACGGGCAACACATATCCACACCCCGATTGTTTCAAACCATTCCACGAGGAATCTTTCGTAGAAAAAAAGGAAGAAGAAACTAGTGAAAAAAAAGAGAAAATGTGTTCATTAAACTGAGCGGGAAGTATCCACGGTCATTCGCCTATTCGTGATTCGCATAATCGCATTACAAAGTTGACAGTACATAACTGACTGTGCGTGCTTCATTTGAATGGCTCCCCTCAACTCAGCGTACAACGGAATTTTTTCTCCTTTTTCTATACTAGGCCCGTTATGCCTCTAACACTGCCGAAACTTTCAGAGACATAAACACGATGTTAATTCACCATGGGAGAATTGTGAGAGAAAGAGAGAGGGACATACATTAAATCATAAATTGCAAGGAGCCATTGAGCTGTGTGAGTCATGCTGCGTAATCATTTTCATCATTCTAGAAGCTATATTCTGCATTTAAAAGAGACCTATTAACGCGAGCTCGATATGCTAATTCAATTCATCACCGAAGGTGGACGGGTTTACTCAAATGGTTCAAACTGTTTGCAACTGGAATTAATGAAGAGCAATAAAAATTTAAACTAAAATTAGTATCATTCACATCGATTAGAACTAACGAAATTTTGAAGTTTTCTGAGAATATCTCAGAACTCAGAGAAGATTAAAAAAATCTGTAGAAATCTTATTTGTAGAGCAGGCTAAAACCTACAGAAAAGGTGCTTACTAAAGAATTGTTATCTCCCTTCCTCTTCAAGATATTCTCAAAAAACTGATTGAATCACTCCTAAAATAACTTCACTCAATTTTTCCAGAAGAATGAAAGAAAAAGTCCTGCCGATCGAATCGATTGATGATATCATCCTAACCCAATGACCCTCAACGACCTAATTTATATAATTTCTTTTTTCATCTTCCAAGTTTTATGCTCACTCTCGTATTCTCTTATGTTTCACATTTATCTCGAATACCTCTCTCGTACTCATTCTTTCTGTATTAGATTCTATTTTCAGTACACAATCTATGTGTCGTTAGTGGGCCAGTAGGAAGCGGAAAGTGAGGGTGCGGCCTTTTACTCAGCAGAATAGATGAGCCTTCATCATTTATAGAGATTGTAAACGTGTAAACTCCTATCCCCCCTCCCCCCTTTCCGTAATGTTATAGTCCAACGATCTGCATTTGTATGCCTGCAGTAATTCGCAATCAAGAATGAATGTACCTGAATCAGGTCGAACGAAAAAAACATCTTGAAGGCGGGGAGGAAAGTGAATCGAGGGTAGATTACTGAGTAAATTGTTGACTGAGTGTAATCGAAAGGGAAGAGCGAGGGCATTGAGGATGATAAGATGAGCGTGAGCGTCACTCATTAACAAATTGATCGAGAACACAAACAATCGAAGAATAAAGTCAAATGAAATCTGTTGAATCAGCAGAATGGATCATTAGATTCCAAATGCGATAAATAAATTTTTTTTTTTAATCTGTTGTATTGATTTCGATTTTTAATCAATGATTTGTGTAATTTTATCTTTATTTTTTTACTCGACGCTCAGTCGACCGCTGAATGTTTTGGAAACGGGGAAAATTTATTTATTCTTCATAAAACTGCAAATAATCGATTGGGTTTCGATGGAAAGAATATTTATCTTTTTTTTAGATATTTTTTGCATGAGAAAATTTATCCGAGAAATTTTTGAATAAAAAATCATGACCTTGAACCAATCTGAATGAATCTCTATACTGATTCTTTACAATTATTATTATGGAATTATTTATTTATGTTCTGAATTCTAATGAAGTGAAGAGAGTATGTTATCTATTAATCTGATTATCTATTGTAGTATGTATATCTTTCGTTTTCTATTCAGTTTGTGTGGGAATATCTGAGAAGCAAAATTGAATCTTCTCATTCTTATTTTCTCCCAATACATATATACCAAATGTTGAGGATGAAGAGAAAGTTTATGACTGGAAAAAACCAGAGGAAAAATTCAGAACCTTCCCAATCAAAAAGGATACCTGGAGTTTCTCTCTTTAGGACCGAGGGTACAGAGAAGTCCTTGTTTCACTACCTGAGTTGAGAGTCCAGTCCCAGGAATATTTTCCAATATTAAAGATATCCAAGTACTTCAGCAATATTGTTTTTTCTTTAAATCTTTTTGAAAGATGATAACTACACATTAGAGCTATCATTTGAGCCCATTTGACCCTAGGTTACCGGACATTTTGCAATGGTTTTGTTATTTGAATATTTTAGTGTTAACATTTAATTTTCTAATTTAAACCATAAGAAAATATTCTAAAAATCTTAAAAAATTTGAAAGTGTTATTTTGTAAGGAAAATTGATGGTAGCACGTGATAATCTATTAACGATTAAATATTAATGGATAAAATACAACTGAAAAACAACCTGTGAAAAAATCAGTCGAAACGTTGGTACGAAATTATTCTTTGTTTCTAGCTCTTCATCTTTCCTCTTCATTAAAATCAAGCATTGACCAAAAAATTTCGTCATCTACATATTATTCAAATGAAATTCATTCAAAGAAATAAAATATCTCGAGTTGAATGAATCTCAATTTCAGAAGATAACATTCTTCGCAATGATTAAGTTTTACCATTATTTCTAAATTTCTCCAGTTTATTCCTTATTTTATTACAATTGCTTCTCACTGAGGTCGCAGGGTCAATGTTTTATTACTTCATCTCTAAGAAAACTAGGTCAATTTCATTTTTTCCCAGTTTTTTTATTTCTTTCGCTTTTAATTATCGTAGTTTGTAACCATTGAGTCGTTTCTTCTCGTATATACTTCGAACTTTTACGGTGTATACGTGAAAGAATGTGTTTTTTCTTCATACATGTGTATACTCCGATGTATAAACACGACGTAGGCATTAAGGGCACTATACTAGACCACCGACTCTCTTATTGGCTAATTAGGAAATAAATGGAGCCAGTGTGTAGCTCCTACGCAAACGAACACAACAAAACTACAATTTTGCAAGTCGCGGCCGATGCGTCATCAAACCTGTTGGTTATTTACGGTTTTTTGCTATTTTTCAATGCTGCAGCTCAAAAAAAACGCGTGATGAATGTCGAGGCTATTTCAAATTCAGGGTTACCTCTAATTTATGATAAATGCGAGCAATGAGCTATTTTATGAGCGACGAGTGCTCTCATGAATACGGAAAAATGATATTCATGTGAATTCAAGGAAAGTTCACAGGAAATATTTTTTCACGGAAATGAAGGAAGCATTGAGTTGATTCAATAAAGAACGGAATTAGGAGTATAGAATCTCGGTCAATGGGAATTCTCGGAGTTGGATAAACTTTTTTTCTCTGTCAATTAAATTGAATAAAGAAATAGTGATGGAGGGAGAAGCAGAGTAAGAGCGAAATTTGGAGCACATTGAGAAGTTGAGGAAGGAGAAGAAGAGAGTTTATTTATATCTAAGCCAGAATACAGTGCAATTCCCATGAGGGATCGTCAAGAAATTACGATTCTTTTATTTCCATCACCCTCAAATTTTACGAGGAAAAAAACCACTAAATAAAAAACACTCAAATGTTTATTGAAAAAATGATTGAATACTCCAGAAAGTCATTCGATATTTGATTATTTCATTTTTCATTCATGTGCTAATAATCTTCATAATCCGAGCAATCTTAACGTTCACCTTGAATTCTGAGAAACTCGCATGAGTCTAGAGGAAGTGATTGGGTCAAGGGAATTTCCTCCGCTGTGACAAGACATGAATAATTCTTTTCCTTCTCTTAATTATTTTAAGTGAATATAATCGCCGTAAAATTGTCACAATGTAACGAACTAATAACGGAAACGTTACTCATCGCTGTGACTGTACACCAAAGGGTTTTAAAAGGGAATTGCGTCAATGTGGTTGTAATAGTGATGAAATAATAATAAGAGGAGTCACAGTGTCTTTTCAACCGAAGTATATGGGTAAATAAAAATATTGCATCATTTATTCATTGATGTAACCGTTCGAAAATATCCATTCTCAACTTGGCCATTCTAACCAATGAGTGATGCATAACTATTTCCTTGGCTATACTTGTATTTTACATTAACGGATATATGAGAAGACGGATAAATTTTCTACTTGAATCCTCATGCAATGAAATGCTAAGGTAAGTTATTCACGAATTCTCAATTCTTTCATGTTTCTCATATTTTTTTCTCACTGCTCAAGACTGCATAAAAGAATATAATCTTAATCATCATAAATTCCTCGATTTCGTGTCAATAATTTTCCAATGATTATACCATCTCACGTAATAAAATTTACTCGTGATTTATTTCACACTCTGTTTACATAGTTGAGGGGAAGACGAAGGCCACAAAACACCCTGGCAAAGCTCCATGAATTTCATCTATCTACATTGCATGGAACACGTGTGACATTAGGGCTTAAAAATTGTTAGGTAATCTGGTTATTATGTAATTTGACTAATTGAATGATTTCTGACGTATTAAAAATGTCGAGTGACTTTGGAAAACTAGTGAAAAATTAGTTGAAATGATTTTAAGAAATCAGTCAAATTTTTAGGGAATTAGATAAATAATATTTTGTGTCCACCGTTGGAAAATTATTATTCGAAATTTAACGGAAAAATATTGAAATATTTAACAAATTCCAGTTAACTTGAAATTTCATGAAATTTACCTCTTGAAAGTTCATTTGATATGAAAATATTCAAATGAGATTTGAAATTTCGACGCAAATTATTCGTCGAATTTCCGAGAAATTATGATGCTTTGTGCACATTCGAAGTGGATTATTCAGTGACAGCGAAATTTTAGGCAATTCATGAAGATTTAAGGGTCTGTTGCCTTGAATTTCCGAATATTAGAAAATTCAAGTTCATATATTATTCAATTTTGTAGTCACATTTGAGAAGTCAAGTAGGTCGTTTAAATTTCAATGCTTATTGGATTTTAAAAATCATATCGTTCTTGAATTTTCCACGAAAAAGGAAATTCCGAGGATAATTCTATCTCAACTAGAATTGAAATTGCGGCTTTGAAATTCAATATACATATCGATACTAATTTTCAATTCTTTTTCAACAGTGTAGTTGAATTGAAAATTCATCAAAATTGGTCATATCTCCGTCGAGATTAATGAAAATATTCTGAATTTTTTTGAACAAAGAGTCATTCTAAACACGAGTTTTAATGAAAATTTCATAATTTTAGGTGAATCCTTTTTATTTAAATAAGTGTTTTTTCCGATAAATAAAAAGATCCTCCCATAAATTATGGAATTTTAATCCAAAGTCGTGTTCAAAATTACTCTGTATAATCAAAAAAAAAAATTGAGAATTTTTTCAGCATTTTTCAAGGTGATTTGATTAATTTTCACTCAATTCCGATTCAACCAAATGTAATTTTATTTATTAATTTTTTCCATTACCAGCTTCCTAAATCCCCTAAAAAATTCACCGATTTTTTCATCATATTATAAAAGTAATCCATCAGATTTTATCAATTTGTCCAATTGGGTTTTACCATTTGTTCAAAGTCGTAATTCGACGTATCTATCGCTCATTTTTTGATAACTCCGATGAATCATTAATAGTGGTTGGAAAAAATAGCCGGAAAAAATAGTGTCCCGATCTCTGATTGAAGATCATAATTCCGAGATAAACATATTGCCGCACAACTCATATCATCTACCTATTCATCGAGTCCCTTCGAAAAAACTAAACTCCAAAAAAAAAGATCAAATAAAAGGGAATCAGGCTCTCTTTGTGTGGACCCAGCTCCATTTGAATTGCGCAGGTTGCGATGATTTTCCTTTCTCTTTTTTTTAATCCCTCTTGAAGAAGTAAAGAAACCCGTACGAAGCCCCAAGACAAACAATTGAGCAGATGCCCAACTTGGCCATTTATTCAAGAAGAATAGAGAAGGAAGCGAAGATTTTTTGAAGAAGAAAAACGTGAATTGAATAATAAAACAAAAAAAAAGTGAAATCTCCGTGCTGTTTACATAAAATTTAACAACTTCACCGAAAGAATTTAAGCGAAAAAGAAGTTATGTTTACCAATAAATAAGAGGCATTCAAATGAAATTACTTTGAGTATAAAATTCATCTAAATGCGTTAAACAGAGATGGAAAATAAACTATTGAGGACGGGTAGAATAAAGGGGGATGTGGTAGTGCTTTAGTTGCGTGGGGGAAACCGAAGCCTCTCGTTGGATATACGGTTCGCGCCATCGTCAGTCAAAAGCTATACGTTCGAAGCTATGGACCGCAGATATATAAACTCGTCTAACGTGAAAATCTAACTTCTGAATTTAAACATCATACGAAACTGGGGGGAAAGAAATTGTTGCGCGCAAGCCCGGTAAAACGATTGAATAAGAACAGAACGTTTAAGAATAGCGCGGAATAAACTTTGGTTTACCACCTTTGGATTTCCTAGTATTAATTCAACCACTGTACCAATAATTCCGAATTTCCAACATTGAAACAGTGAATTTTATCGTTAAACAATTGACAGTGATTTAACGGCTAATCTGTGCAGTTAAATTGTTTCTTCCTTGGACTTTGAGAGACGAGGAAAGATGTTGAGGAAGGTAACAATCCTTCTGGCATTACTGGCGGTGACATCAGCCGTTGAACAATTTCAGGAGAAATTTAGATGGAGAGTAATTGATATTGCGTGGCCCTCCGAGGAAATTAAAACGAGAGTATATGATCGTAACGAGTACATAGCAGTTAACAATGCAATTGCTGGTATAAAGATATGGAAAGGTAAGATGTATTTATCGGTACCAAGATGGAAGCCAGGTGTGCCAGTAACACTTGGTGTAACATCAGCTGAACCAGTCAAGGGTCCAGATGGTAGACCAAATTGGCAGCCAAAATTAGAACCTTATCCAACATGGGATATGCAGGCTGTTGGTGATTGTAGTGCACTTCAATTTGTCCAGAGTATGGAAATTGACCCAAAGGGTCGAATGTGGGTGATTGATGCTGGTAGAACTTCGACAATGACAACAGAACCGAAGAAAAATTGTCCACCGCGTTTGGTTATACTTGATCTTGAGAATAACGGCGAGGTATTGAGAAGTTATAAATTCCCAGCGGACGTAACACCGGAGGATACAACGTATTTGAATGACATTGTTTTGGATAGTACTGACGGTGGGCTTGCTTACATTACTGACACGAGTGAGGATGATCCTGGTATTATTGTTTACTCATTGAAAGACAACGAGTCGTGGAAGGTTAGGCACAATTCAATGAAAGCACAGACTGATGCACAGACGTTCATGGTTGGTCCTGAACGTATATACAAATTAATTAATATCGACGGTATTGCGTTATCGCCATTGGATGCTCCGCAGAGATACGTTTATTATTCGCCTATATCATCATTCCACTTGTATGCAATTCCTACGGGAGTTCTGAAAAATAAAACCAAAGACGTTGATCCATTTGTACGGGAACTTGGCAGAAAAAGTTCACAAACTGATGGTATGATGATGTCAGCAACTGGTGTATTATATTTCGGATTACTTGCTGATGATGCTGTCGCAATGTGGGATACTAAGGCACAGCCATCATTCACAACTGGACAGAGAATTATTTCACGCGATCATGTACAAATGCAGTGGCCCGATACATTTGCTTTTGATGAGAATGGACATCTCTGGTGCATAACAAATTCATTACAGAAATTCATACACGACAAAATCGATCCCAATCAGTCTAACTACAGGGTACTACAGTTATCGACTGGTACTAAGAGTTATCAATATCACGAGGATGGGAGAGAACCTGAATTACCGATTATAACTTCTGGCGCAGCTGATCAATTTTCCATGATTATTGGTACAATTACATTTGCAATTCTCGCAATTGCACTTAAATAATTATTATCATATGTGAAAACGGCAGATTTATTGATTCTTATTTTTTATTTTTCATAAGGTGTAAAACAATCGAAACACTTCGGTTTTCAAGCTTTAAATAATAAAAAGAGGGAATTGAGTGGAAATGAGAAATAATTATTAAATTTTTGCAGTTTTATGCAAAAATTTGATTGATCTGAAAATTTTGAGACTATGGTAATTATTTGAGAGTTTCATTGCGTTGATCATGGAATTCCAAATTATAGATAAACCTATTTTCCTTGGTACAGTAAAAAAAAAACTGTTTATCGGACATCGTAACTTTTTATTTTTCTGTAATTATCATAGTAATGTTTTTCAATTAGTTTTTTTCCAAGGTTTTCAAACGGAAATTCCCCAATCAATTTTTCAATGAAACTCTTGCAATGAGAAAACATTATCTCCCTAAATTTCAAAGGAATTTTATAATTGTAGAATAATCAATGGTTTTTCCTTACTTCATTAAGCTACAGTCCAATAGTTTACCACTTCGCTGATAATTAAAAAGTGAATTGTCATCGTTTTACTATCGATAATTATTCAATGATTCAACAAAAGATGAGCAAAATATTGAGACGTATTAAATTGTCAACCACGTTAACGAGGAAATAAATGAGAATCACTTTCCATTAATGAATTACAAATATTTATGAAAGAAATGCGAGTCACTAATGAATGAAACAAATAAAGTATTTCTACTTTTCAAATTAAAAAAATTATTTCCTCCACACAAATTAATAATTGTCTCTCTCAGTCACACATTTAGAAATTAAATATATGAATGATAATCTATTATATAAGAACATAATTAATTCGCACTAAAAGACAATTGGTTTATTAAAATTCATTAAGTTATTCATTGGACCGTGAAATAATACAGACAAATTGAGAAACACATATAAGTAGAAAAAAAAATTGAAAATAAAAAAATATTCAACAAATATTCCCACAATTGTTTGCGCGCTTTGGTAGAACCACGATGCACGAAGCCGTGGATACACACAATGGGTCTTGTCCCAGTTTTTTTTCTTCGGTGTCATACAAAATGCGTACGAAACAACCTATTGCGTTTTTCTACAATGTGAAGCCCACAAAAACACAAAAATTTTACATACAACACACGAAGTGTCACGAAAATAAACATTTCACTATTTCCTTATATTTTTTTTCTTCTCCGGCTTGCTTGAATTTATATGCAAGATCATACGATAAAAATCTGAGAGATTGTACCTGAAGAGAATTTACCATTCGAAATCTTTAAAAAAAAAACGTTTAAAACGTTTTATAATTTACTTTTCTTAATGTTCATTGTATTCTTCATTTGTTCAAAATAAAATTAATAATAATAATGAATTTAACTGTTCCTTAAGGAATTGAAACCATGAAAATCCAATGTTTTTCCAAGTCTCTGAAAAATAAATGTTGATTGAATCTTAATACACAGAAATATTTACGTAATTCTTCAATCAGATCTAAACAGTTATTTTTCCAATTGCATTGTGATGATAATCCGTCACGTACAACTATAATAATGGCGACTGTCAACGATTAAATGTGTACGTGTTCTCGTCAATGAAACCAAGTAATATCATTAGTAGTGTTTCTCCTTTAATCTCAGTGAGCGTCAAGTGTGTAATAAGCACAAAGTGAAACATATACAGAGGCTGCCGGATCTTTTATTCACACGCACACACACATACACATACGTGCGATAAAAAAGGCGAAAAATAACACAGCAAGATGTGAATTCATACAATCAAGGACCTTCAATGATGAGCTCTGTTTTCACTCTCCGCGACATATTCAACGACAAAAAAATGATGAAAAAAAGAATCAAGATAAATAAAAGATAAAGTAATGTTTATTCATGAGATTTCAGAAATCTCGGTTGATTCATCCTTTTGAATTTTTTTTTGTTTCTCAAATAAACAATTCAATGCAGGTGCGGTTGTCGATCGATGATTTCATAATACGCGCCAGGAATTCTAGAGGGGGAATCCCCCACAGAGAAAACCACAGACTAATTAACTGATTGGAATCAACATTGAGATCCTCTCATTTTTTATTAATTCTATTAATTTTCCATAATTCTTGAATCGCATGACATAGAAAAACTTAAATAACTTCAATGATTTATGGCAATTTTTACAAAGATTGTCCTACTTTTAATGAAGCTTCATTCAACGTAATTCTATTTTTGAACATAATTCCATCTGCGGAGAACTTTGAGGAATTATTTCAGACTGATAAAAGCCAGTCTCGAAGAAAAAAAATACGATCGAAATAGAAGCACACACTTTTTTCACTTTCCGTGACACAAAAAATTATGGCAGCACTCTAATGATACTGGGATTTCCGTAATTGGCGTTTAAGTACCCTGAATTTTTTAACGTATTTTCATACATTTGTTTGTTCATAGTTTCAATGGTTGAGACATTTTATAAATAGATTCGATAATCTTTTTTCTTAATGTATTTTGATAAGAACCGAGTGTAGATGGACATTAATATATTTTCTATGGATATTATGGCATTTGGATGAAAAATTGTGAAAGATAGATTTAATTGTGAATGCATTAATGAACGACAGTGAAAAAATTATAATAAATTCCGTAATTAGGAATTTAAAAAACCTGAAAAACTTTGCAATTCTATGAAATCAATTCAACAAAAATATTTCACTGTCGTTCTGTAAACTCGTACTGTTCTCGTGTAATAAAAAACCAATGTAATCTTTGGAGTAATAAAAAGTATTTGAAAAGGAAGAAAAGCTATAAACGAATAAATAAATTATGCGACCTTGATTTTCCTTGATTATGTAACGGCCACTAGCATCTGTTACGCAGGAACATCAATGTTGCCTTTTCAAGTGTAAACAGACTGGAATAATGGGGTCACGACCGGTGACCTGTTGACGGCGCGCCTATGGACTTCAACATTTCGTGACTTTTACCGAGAAAGGCACGAAAAAAGAGATTACTTCAGTTTCCCGAAATTGCACGGATTTTTTTGTTCTATTTTCGTAACATAAGAGAAAAGGAATTTTGGAATTTTTGAAATTTATGATTTGCTATTTTTGGAAGGATAAAATTGTTATCAGATGTCGCCACTCTACAATGCGCTGCTAGTCACTCTGTGGCTGATTAAGGAAGCATTTTTGAAAACAGTGATGGCGGGGATTGTCGAACAATAATAGAAGAATTCCTGATTTCTTGAATTAAAATTCCACAGAATTTTTTCGTGAATTAATGAAGTATAATTAAATACTTGAAATGCAGAATAAATCCTCCTGAATAATCGTAGATTTATTGTTACGTTTTTTAATTAATTGTCATAGTGGAATGAAGAGGTTATAAACGTCGTAAGTACGCAATCCTATAAATAAAACTTCCTCGTATGAGAAAGAGTATTTTTAAAAAATAAATGAATTCTCAAAATTGCAGAAAAATGTCGCTCTTCCCTGCGTACGATATCAACACTCCTTCAACGTCCTCTCCAAGTGGAATAAAGGCCGAAGAAAATGATGCAGGCTGGTTAAAAAATTCGAGTTTCCAACCGGAGATAATTCCCACTTCAAAAATCATAGCTGTTTCATCAGACTCTTCAGACTGCGAATTTCTTGAAAAACCAAAGGAAAAATCACCTCCCGTCATCTCTCTAGATTCAGAAATAGAAGAAATCCACAGTTACCCATCTACCCGAGGAAAAAAACACAAGAAATCGAAGAAACATAAATCAACAAGAGACAAGAAGATCAAAGTAGAATATGAGCCAGTAGTTGAAAACGTTTACTTCGATGATAAAATAAGAGACCGTGGAAATTTCAAAGTGCCTACGCTCTGTTCAAGAGCGAGACCTCTCTACAATATTTCCCGAAGAACCTTGGGTTTTGTTTCTTCCAAATCGATGAAAAAAGAGCCTCCAAAACGTTACTTCGCTATTTCTCTTGTTCCTCGAGCTTCAAAGAAAAAAAAGTTGAAGATCACTCCTTCAGTAACTCAAAACGATCTCACAATCATCAAAGAAGTTGAAACAACTATTCAACAAGCCAAAGAAGACGAGACAAAATTAAAAATCAAAGAGTTCAACGAGAAACTCGCGGAAGACCCTCAGAATATTGATCTCTGGATAGAATACATAAATTATGAAGATCGTGATAATAATTTTCAAATATCTTCACTAAGTACGCGAACAGATGTATCAAAGTATCAAAGAAAATTGGCAATTGCTGAAAAAGCTCTGGAAAAAAATGCCCATTCCACTCGTCTACTCAAATTAAAATTGAAAATATTGAATGAATTATATCCGGCTGATCAGTATTCATCGCAGTTGGAGCTTTTGATTGCGAAGGAAACAGGAAATATTATTCTCTGGCAGGCATTGATAGGAGCAACGCGATCATCCATTGCTCTATGCACAGTTCCACAAGTCCTCGAATTATACACAAAGTGCTTTGGACTGTTGCACCTTTGGTCGAGAACTTCGCCAAACTCTTATGACGACAATTTACTCCAAATGTTGTACGAGTGTCTGATATTTCTGAGGCACACTGGACTCTGGGAACAGATGTGGGAAGCGTTGAGGATGAATTTAACATTGAATTTAGGAGTTAATAAGGACATGAAGAATAGCAAAGGCTCAATTGATGAGAAGAAACTCATTGGAATGGAGGAATTGATACTGACATCGCAGCTTCCATTGAATCAATTGTGGCTGCGGGTTGAACTTTTACGTGAAAATTCTCACTGGATAACAGTTAGTAGGGAAGAATTGGAATTAATCGGTGATGCGAATAGATTTATTACTCCAGAAGATGTTACAGATTTTGTTCATCCATTATTAACAAAAGCATCGAATTTTAAAATGGCTATTTGTGGACTTTTAACATTGAAAGTACCACTTTTGCCAGCAAGACATGTAATTATTGAGGCTTTGAGAATGGAAGAATGTAACTGGTCTATTGATTCAATTGAGAGTCTCTTACCAATGTTGATTCCTTGTGTTGGAGAGATCGCTGGTCATCGAAAGAGAATTAAACTCTCGAAGGGATTAATTGAGGGTGGAATTACTAGTGGACCGCAGTATTTGAAATTTCATCCAGCACAAGAAGGCTTTCTTGATTTTATTCGTGATTCATTCAGGATTATTGCTGAGAGACTGACGGTTGAGGAAAGAAATTGTATTTACGTTTGGTGGTTGAGATTTGAGAGAAGTTTGATTGTATTGCAGAAGTATGATGGGATTAAGAATGAAAAAAGTATTAAAAAATTGAAGGGAATTTTGAAGGAGTTCTTGAAGAAAGAAGAGAATAGAAATAATTTGGATTTTTATAGGGAGTATGCTGTTATTGAGAGGGAAATGGGAAGATGGGAGAATTGTTTGAATATTCTTGAGACTGCTATTGAGAATAGGGAGAATGTTATATTGAATATTAATAATATTGAGAAACGGAGAGCGATTGTTGGTCTTTATAAAACTCTCATTGAATCTCTCCTGGATACAAGAACGTGGGAGGCGAATAATAAATCTAGAATATTAAAAATTTTCACGAAAATGTCTTCTGGAGTCTCGGATGAGGAGAAACTACTTGGAACTGAACGGTACCTGAAAGATTCATATGATGAATTTGTTGAGAGTTCAGATTTGTTTGAGGAGAGTCTTGTGAAATACTTTCAACCGAATTTTCACTATGACGTAGTCATGTGCTATGTTTACTTCCTGTATATTACTGAGAGGAGTTGCGAGGAGATTTACGGGGTCTTTGAGAAGTGTTTGGAGAGATCGAGAGAGGATCGATACCTCCAGGTAAATATGACAGAAGAATATAATAGATTCAGTAAGAGACAATGGTTCAATTCAACTTTTTACTGAATATAACGAAATTTAATTTGTTTGGGAAACGAATTAATTTTACGTTTTATTAATTTATTACTATTATCGTTTTCAGGAACTTTTTTGCGAAGGTGAAATCATTTTCAGCGAGTTGATTCATGAAAAATACCCAGGAAAAATAAATGACTTACGAAAACGTTTGGATAATTCATTGGAAAAATTCCCTGACAATTTCTACATTCTATCAGTTTTTGCAGGCGTTGAGGTATGAAAGAAACATTAATTCTCGTACAAAATAAAAAATAACGTTCGAGATAACTCAATTATTCATTGTCTCTAGAGTGAATTACCAAATTGGTGTATTCGAACATCATCAAGAAGTAAACGTCTGTGGCAATCAATATCACTGTGCTTGTCAGGTAGAGCACGTCTCAACTCGGAAATCAGTCGCTGTGATCCAACAGCGATGACTGCAGCACTCAACAAATTGCTTCACTATCACAAGAGATTATCGAAGTATTCAATCATGATGCACTCCATCGATCCACTTTCGTGTAATTAATTCGATTAAATGAGCCTTTATTTTCTAGGATACCTGAGATTAATTGCTGTCCTTTGATATGGAGACTCTACATGCTTTTACTTAGAGAACGAGGGCTTTGTGAAAAAAAGGGAGAAGAAGTGTATCACGAGAGTGTAGCCTCGTGTCCTTGGGCAAGGTGTATTTACATTGATGCTGCGGCGGTTGCACCGCAGCACTTGACGCACATTCAGGATGTTATCAGAGAAAAGGATTTGCGGATGCATGTGACACCGGAAGAGCTGGATATTTTGAGAGGATAAATTATTCATTGTATCATAGTGTATTATAATTTTTCTTTGTAATGAAAGAAACCTTGGAGTGAGTGAGAGTAGTTGAGATACAATTTTTTCGACGATTCTGTTGGACAGCTGAGGAAATTTCCATTGGAAAGTATCCATCTGAATTGATTTCAGGGAATTTTCTTGAGGATTTCCAGTTTTTCACGAATATCTGCGGTTCTAATTGTTAAAAATCGGTTTTCTTTTCTTTAAATCAGTTACAACGCTTTCAAAAATCATTAAATATTCATTTCAAATCTCCTAATCGATGGCAAACGAACTTACTTTCCATTAGTTTTATTTTTTACATTACGACGGTTAAAATTGGAAAGTCGACTTCAATTCGAGGCCGAAACAGTCAAATTTTCCATAAATTGCTGAAAATCAATTCTGATACATATTTTTTTATCGAAAATTTTCTCATCTTCTAAATGGAATAACTGAAATAATTCCATCTCCAACTGTTGCACTGAAATATTAATTTCTACTCCAATCTCCCCAAATTAATTATTCCATCATTCCTTAAAGGAAATTGTACAGATTTTTCCATAGAAAAAGTAATGAAAAAATAAATTCATGTAAATAAGTTAAATTATTTCGGAACACTTTGACAGTTATGATTTATCACAACATAACCTAAGTCATCAGCTGACTGCTGTAGGTCAGGGAGTGATTAATAACAGCCTCGTAAATACAATTTTGGAGCAGAAAGTTGAGACGAGTTCAATCGCAGTTAATTGATATGTTAACACTTTAAAACTCTTTTAAATAATTTAATGAAGATATTTGAATATTCAGCATGGATAAAAAGGCCATTGTAGTGCCTGGAGAGGCTCCAGAGTCCGACGAAGACACAGTAGATATTAAAACGGTTCGTATAATTCGATTATTTTTAAAATTATTCAAAAATTAAGTAAGACAACTAAAATTTAATAGAACGACGATTTTTTAAATAATTTTCTTCAGAATTTTTCGTTCTGCTCTAAAAAAAATATAAAAATTTCTCCATCTCGCTCTAATTCCGGGATTTTTCCATAATAATCAAAAGTCAAGAATTCTTCATTATTGATTAAAACTCTCCGAGCTTCAGAATATTGATTAATTCCAGGGATTTGCTTTCAAGTATCTTACAAATGCATCTGGGACGATAATTTCTGGTGAAGCCACGGAATCCGAAGATGGTATGTCCCATTGCAGCTTTCGAGAAAATTAAAATTTACTTATTCATCTGAATTAAAAAAATTTCTTCTCCTCCCAGATGGCGAGAGCTGGAGTAGTGCAAGTGCAGCAATTGATGCAACTACTTGTCTACCTTATGTAAATGTAAAAGCAGCAAATGCTAGGAAATTCATTAAATACAACAGTTTACTTCACAAAAAATTACGTGAGTCTTTTTTGTTTTTGGTTCTTTTTTTAATATTCATTGAATCTTCTCATTTTTTATTGATTACAATTATTACAGGATTAAATTAAAGATAGAAGTAATGTTATGGAATATATCAATATAATTAGAGAAAATTGTTTATTCTTTTTCCATTACGCATTTCCAGTAATTAAGACACTTACTATATTTTACTTCCTTTGCATTCAATATTAAACTATTCATACTTTTTTCCATTTAAATTCTGTTTCAATGAGAATTATCACACAAAGTTACGCTAAATTACAAGCACTTAAGAATCAAAGAGAAAAAACAATTGAAAATGATTTTTTCATATTTTTAAACTAATAATATCACATTGTTTTTCAATACTAATCATTAATGTGCTTTTATTTGCTAGTTAATGTCTTTCATTTGGTTTTTTACTTCCATCCAGACGAGTGTAATGAATCGTTGAGGAACAATATCCTTCGTCTGACTGAGACTACTGTCACTACTGGCATCCAAGAACTAAATGGAATCAATAAACAGTTGGTTAGAAGCGAACAGACAGTTCAGGAAGCTGCATGTCAACTGAGAAATGCATCAGCCAGGTGGAATGAAGCATCGAGTTTACTTTTTCAAATAATCGATGGAAACTTCTTGAATACCATTAAAACATAGTTAATTAAACCTCAAAAATCAAAATATTTTTATTATTACATTATATTTAATTTAAAAAGATCCTCTAACTCTCTGTAACATTCAACAATTATATTCACGATCTATTAAATATCATTTCGATTATTCAAATCATGGATTATGTTTAACGAAGAAATAAGAAAGTTCAGATATATTTTTTCACAGTTATAAAAAATGTGTAAAAAGAAAAATTTAATCGAGGATCTTCTTAAACACGTAACATTCAATAATACCTAAATTTACTTTATTTATCAGAATTGTACGATTATTAAAACGTCTGTTAGCCATCGGGATGTTGCACCTCACCAGTCTTTATGACCTTGAATAAAAAAAAAAGTATCAAACATCTCAGAAGTTGTTGAGCATTTTATCGAAAATTGTTGGCTTCGATTTTTTTTCAGTTTTTTTTATCATTTGATGGCAGTAGACTATTCGATAGTTATTGACTAACAGCACGTATCGTAAATACAGACTTAGCTGCCGTTTTATTTCTTCATTTTATGAATTATTTAATCCCTTTAAAAGCTTGTTTCACCGTTACTCGTTAAACTTTTGTGGTGAAATAAATTTTCTTTCGCTTACTTGATATTTTATATAACTGAATATTTCATGGACTTTTTCATTCACTTTATTCCAATGCTTCTCAACTGGTCGTTGCATCGTTTATTTTATTTGTTCCTGCATTAGTCTACTTTAAGTTACCCTATATCTACGTATTCATAGTTCTTTTAAATTTATATTTCTCTTCGCTTCCTCTCTTTACCTCGTCGGATTTATTCTGAGTACTATCAAATCGGCAATGAGCAGTAGAATGAGGAGATAAGTTTTTTTTTTGTTTTTCATGTTTGAGCATTGTCTTTCTTTTTAATCTGAAGAATCATAGACCTGTGGCAAATTTAAATTGCAGTATTGGTGAATCAATGATATTTCTCTAGGGCCACTGTTGTCCCACTTTTGCTTCAACAATTCGCGAATTACTTCGGTGAAAATTTTCTTGTTTTTTAAAATGCATAGTATACATATTTCCTGAATTCATTGAAGCGAAATAGGCCACAAGGCCCTATCACAAAATTTCCAATTTAACAATCGACTCATGATGTGCAAGCCATCAATGTTTCGCTTGTGATTCATAAGATTCTAGTATTACAATTTTCATTGCGATAATAATTTTTTAGAATTTCACATTATCTCCTTATTCTTCATAAAATGAAAGAAAAATCTCATCAAACAGTAATATCCGTTTCGAGAAAAAAAAATCAAATAACATCGAGAAAATATTGCTCTATGCAGGGGGCTTCCTCGGGATTCGTGCAATTATTGACTTGTATTATTTACTTTGTACAATTTGTTTTTAATTTCCGTTTTTTTCTTCATTTGTAAAATTAGAACCTTATCGATGGTTTTTTTTTCATCTAAAAAATGTTATTAATGCAGAATTACAGCTGATGAGGATGTGGGGGCAGGACGCGAGCATACAGTCTTTATCAGAAGCCCCTAACACTAACAATTTCACTTACAATCTATTTTTACCTTTGATTAGTAATAGGTCATTCATATAATTTCCTTAAATTACCTAAACTATTCTTATTTTTTTTTTCAATTAATTATATCTATGATTACTGTTAATTATCAAATGCACAACTTCGCTTGGTATCAAAGGATTGATATCTGGTGTCACTTGGTATGGTATTTTTTTTCTCTACAATCTATTTGTTTACTTTTTTTTTTAATTTTTTTGTGTGGGCGTGAATTGATGATCTAGATGGTTTTCAATGCTGTTTATTTTTTTCTCTATAAATTCAGTCTTTAAATCATTCGCTTGCACGTGTCATCTCAACACAAAATGTATTGTTCTCTATTTTTTTTCAATCTCGATTTTTATTATTAATATACGTACGAAGCTGATGAAAAAGAATTGCAATTGAATTTCATTCAGATTGTTATTTTCATTATCCAGGGATTCAGCGTTTTTTCAAAACTCTCTTATTATCAAACTAACAGCCACACCATCCGTCACCTGTTGGCGTTGTTCAAACGATTTATTACTTTACCCTATTCTCCGAAGTACTTACACAAGCATTGTTTCTCCATTTCTTTTAAAGATAATATCTCAATTATTTATATGACTAATGTTGCATCAATCATTTTTTTCGAATGCTACTTTTTTACTCTCTTCAAATATTTCTTAGTGAGCATCAATTATACAATTCCGTGGGGTGCGTTACTGTGACTCTGGTGGTCATAGCGATCATTTTAATTAATAATCAAGAAGAATTTTTTTTTTTTCATTTTTCTTTTCTAAAAATTACTGAAAACTGACTAGCTACTTATCTAGAACATTCAGGGAAAAATTTCATTTCAGTAAGATTGATAATTAATTACTTGGAAATATGTTTTTCTATAACGTAATTTTTGAATTAATGTTAATTATTATTGGGGAAGAATTGAATAATATTGAAGAATAACAAATTTTCTAGAAACTTTGAATTCATTAAAACTTTGTAATTTAACGTGAATAAAATTTTCCTCTGAATGAATTTATTACTTATGATTTAATTATTCATCATTTCATCGAACACCTAAAAGAGTACTATGTACATTAGCCTCGACAATCAATTAATATTCAATTAATATAATGTGAAATGATATAAATAATTACTCACAATTTCTTTTTCTCACCATACCGTTTCACCTTATCTCTCTTAATTCCTCTGCACATTTCATTGGTTAAATTTCATCTTCCCGTTTTACCTTCTTACCCAAAGATGAAAATCCCTCTAATCAATTCATAACTGATAAACGAGAATTAGATCGGAAAGAAAAGAAATCTTCTCGTTGTATTCAGTTGCAATAACACAATAAATTTGAAAAAAATTGAAAATACATCAGAACAATTGGTGGGCTCAATTCCAAAAGAGAATCAGAGTTTGCTGCAACTGTCGACCCTTGTAGAAGATACGACGTCGAACCCTATACATGTTGGCCAGTGTGAGGGCGCCCACCCCCCACATGGCCTACGCCCGTTCCATCTCACCCCCAGTTGCATACATCTGGAGAAGTGCCATTGACTCCTGGGCTTGTCTCTTCTCCGCCAAAAATCTACCCGATGCCTCTTTCAATTGCTCCAGGAACAATCTAATAATATTCAAAAAAATCATCATTATTAATTATCAATGAATTCAGTAATGAAGAAGTAAAACAGGATAAGTCGATTTTTTTCGCCGATCTTCCCCCACAAATATCTCGGAAACTAATGGAGATACGCCCTTTTCGCCTTAATGCTTTTTTGTAGAAAATTTCAAGAGCTACAAAAAAGCATTAGGACAAAAAGGACGTATCTCCATTAGTTTCAGAGATATATGCGAAAAACAATTGGCAGAAAAAATCGACTTATCCTGTTTTCAAAAACAAGTTTCTGTATTCCTCTCAAAACCAATTACCTGTCTGGTACGATATCAGCAAGACTGTCTGGATTCATGTCGCTCAACAATTCGAGATCATTACCACCAAGCAATGATATATGCGATGGATCCCCATGCAGTGTTGATACCAATGGCTCAACCGGACTACGATAACGTCGTACAGTCTCATCAATTGTTCTACCAGCATTGTCAACATTATCAACGACAATGTAACTCGATGCAGTCTTACTACTACCCGGTGCTGTCCACTTTTCTCCACCGTTGAGTATCATCAAGCTTGTGTTCTTCTCGAGTGTTGCAAAGTACTCTTCGTCGTCTACCTCAGTGCCTGTAAAAATGTTTCATTGTGTTTTATTTCTTAAGAAAATTTAGGTGAATCCTCTTGTTCTACTTTAGTAAATTAAAAGCCAACGTTTTTACATGAATTTTTTTATTCCAATATTTACCATCCTGCTCCAATACAATCGTGAGATCAGCATCCGTGGGTAATGCCAATCTACTTCTAGCAACATTCGTCAAATCTTCGAGTGAAGCTGCAGTGATTCCTTTTCTCTTCTCTCTACTGCAGTCAACGATCTTGTACGGATTGCCCGTAGACGTGATAACTGATGTACTCTCCGACATTTTTTTACTGATAAAAAAAAGAATTCAATTGTGATTCATAAAAATTAACGTTGCCTCTCGGTTGCCGAATGAATAATTCAACGGTTAGAGTTATTTTGATAATTAAATTCTACGAATTTCTATTTGTCTCATTGTTCTTTTGTACTGAATCAAAGGAGCAGGATTTCAATTCTCAAAATAGGCACCATAAACGCACGCGTAACGTTAAAACTACACCTCTTTTCACTTTACTCTTACAGTACCGAGTTCGTTGACTCAAATCTTCGTTCAAACACTCATTTATTTCATTAAAAATCACTCAATCATCTTCATTATTTAGGCAATTACGATTTAATTAGATTAGTCCAAAAAGTGAAGGGATAAACATTGATGATTTTTTAGTGTTAAATTTTGGGCAGTGTCAAGGGATTGTACTTTGATAATTTTAATAACTTGTTCCACGAGATGTTTTCAACGAAAATTTTAATATTAATTTTTTCCCGCGATTTTAATGGGAGAAATATGAATTTCTACTTCTGTGTTTACAGAAAATATTGAAAGATCAATTGAATGGAATTTAAAAAAAATGATCTGTGTTTGTGTGTATGTAAAAGTGCGGTGCCCGAGGAGTGACAACTGCCGACCACCCACCCGGTCGTGCGATAATCCAACTAGCACTGGGTCAATGGTGCAACCACCCTTCCTATTTATACTCTCCGTCAGACTCGTCGACGCGCATATATACAACATCAAAACCGAGCCACCCCCACCACTCAGCCAGCTTCATCTCTCCTCCACTACAACGTAGGATCCTTTCCCACCCTAAACTCCACCCTCCTGCAAAATCAATAACCTACCCCACTCTCATTTCTATTCGCCTACTCCTCTTTTTTTTTCTCTCTGTCTGTCTCTTTGTTTTAATCTCTCCTTCATGTTTCGCGTTATTTTGTTTCATTTTTAATCCCCAACCGGTGCAATTTTCCGCTCTCAGTTCAATCAGTCAACCGAACTTTTTAACCCGTTCCATTAATTTGACATTAGGAGTGCTGATGAAGATATATCGTGCATCATTAATTTGGGGGAAAACCGGGAGAAAAAAAAAATGGAAACAGAAAGCTGTGGGGCGAGTAATTTTGAATAAGTGCTCTTCATCGGTCATTAATTCGTCTAACTAAGCCATTTTATAATTCGCTGAATTTAGCGTCAACTATCTCTGGTATCATCGATTTTCATTTGAATTTGTATTGTCATTGCTCAGCGGTTGATGTGGTTGCATGTCAATTGGGGTATTCAGGCATCATTATCATGCTTTTCATCTGATATTTTTCACGGGTTATCAGTGTTGATTCGACACAATAGAATTATGAAGGAAACTTTTTTTACTTTGCCCTTTTCAGTTTATCTATTTAATATTTATTGATGAGAAAATCATTTGGGATTTCACTTTTTTCAAACATTTATCCACGTTTGGTCTATTGGAAAAAGTTTCGGATCAAATGGAGGTCATTCTCACGACAAATTATTGATTTATTGTTTCTCATTTGTTGTGTCCTTGTATACAATGCATACTGTGGTTTTGCAGTGGTCGTAAATTAATTAGCCACTAATGAGAAGACCGGTTGTTTTCACTGTTTTGTTGCAGAGTTCATAATCTAATCATGTGTGTACCCGAAAGTTTAGATTCAATTAATATTTATTTTTAAAACTTCACAGCGTGAGTAACTCTTTTTTTTATGATCATTAAAAAAAATTAATTCATTATTTCCGAAGATTTTTTTAAAAATATTTCCAGTGAAATTGATTCATAGTGAATTTTTGTCTGCTCGAAAAAAATGAATTATTTCTACTCAATTATACGACTTTTTTTTGCAAAAATCTGGGAATCTAAATGTGAACCAGGGGATACCAAAATTTAAAGACTCATCCCTGCAGTTATATTTAGTTACACGGCTATTCAATATGTGAGACTATTTCCAGTTTAAAGTTAGCTCAGTCTTAGCTAAGACGTGATTATAGTTTGATCTCTTTATAATTTTCGCGAATGTCTCAAACGAAAATCGAATTATCGAAACGATAGATATTTCATTTATTTATTTATTTATTTCGAATAAAAATAGAACGAAATTTTCTACGGCAAATCGAAGAATGCCGTCAAAAAATAATGAAGAACCCGACGACAGTCAGACGTGGGAATTGGTCGAAAGATGTATACTGCCAGTAGCATTTTCTCACGCTTTTGCTGTTATACTCGCGACAATACTCAATGCATTTGGCATATCGCAAACATCAAGCTTCGTATTATTTATTATATTTTTATCACTCTCCATTAGTTTGACATTATTCTATCACAACCTCAAGGTAAGAATTCATAATTGAAAAGAGGATGGAATGAAAAAAAAGGGGGAAAAATTCTCTGTCATGTAGCAAATTCCCTCAGTGCTTTCTCAACCTCCTGAGTGTACCTTTAGCTATAGCTGGATAAATTTAGAGCAGCGGTTGAATAATTCACGTGGCATAGACCCACATCAGATGACATTTTACGTGACACTGAGAGTCTCCACAGAAAAATAAAGAATATTTTTTTATCTTAATCTTAATTTACATTTGTTTTTCTAATTTACATGAGTCAATAATCATTTAAATACTTGAGTAATTTATTTAACCGAGAGCAAATTTAATTTACGAATCTAAAGAATTATCCTTAACTTCATAATTCCGGATTTAAATTCCATTAATTACGTCGAAATGCGAGGGAAGTAGTTTTGTAGTGAATTTTTTTATACTGCAGATTTTTTTCTAGAAACTAATCTCAATTGATTTATCTGTTCATCCACTTTACTAAATTCTTAATAACTCGAAAGATAAAAAATTCTCGTAAATTACGAATTGAATGGAAGTTCGAAAGTTACTATGTTTCATTATCAATATAATGTCAGACGCCAGTAGAAAGTTCACAGTGCTACAACCTGTAATTTGTTTTTTCCCCTGTGCTTTTTTTACTGCCGACAATGTATTGATGTCTACCACTCGACTGACCTTCTCTGAACTTGAACTCCCAACAAAGGGATATGATGACGTCACATTATCCATGGCTAACTGTAATTTCCCCTTTAATAAATTTCAACAGTATCAACGGCAACATTAATGTCGAAATGAATATTAGGTTTCTGCAGCTGGCAAAGCTGTTCTCATCACTGGCTGTGAATCTAGAGTGGGATATGCACTGGCAAAGCGTTTGGATGAATTGGTAATTTTTATTATGTCAATCATTAATTTCCTTTGATCATTTGCATGTGATTCATGTTGGCAGTGAAGCTATTTCGGATCGGGAATTCAAATTAGAGTATCATCATTCGCTTGTGCAGTTGATTTTTCATTTTTTCGGTGTCTTTTGAGAAAGATATTTTTATATTTTTCTGAATTTTCTATCAATTTTTAATTTATTGAATAACAAGAATTAGTTGAGTAATGAAATTATAGAAGATAAGTTCAAAAAATACGTGGACATTACTTTGAAAATACCTCGCAAAAGAAGGAGTTTTTATGAATTTATTATGAGATATCTTCTCAGAGAATTTTATGGACTATGAAAAAATTTCTTAACATTTAGGATAGATAAACGACCTTTATTGGTCGCTGCGTAGTTTTAATTTTAATATAAATTCTTCTCATCATGTCAAACAATGATGACGTTATTAAAATCTTTTTCTTTATAGTTTTTGAAATAATTGATACTTCAATGAGGTTATGTATAGGGGAAGGTGGGATGAAATGGACACAAGGGGTAAAATGGACACACCCTAGTTTTGATATATATTATGAAAATTGCAAGAAATCGGGGGAAATATCAAAGATAGGTTTATTTTGATCGTTCCATTGGAAAGCTGAAGAAATTTCAAGTGGAAAACATGTGTAAAAATTAATTTTTTTGAT
>JABSMS010010242.1:0-13657 GCA_018902275.1 Aleiodes sp. PSUC_FEM 10030003
GAACGTAAAAAAATATATTTATAAAAAAGTTCTTTCACATTCTTTCGCAAATATCTCCGAAACGAGCAGATTTAGGAAAAAATGTCAGGAGACCTTTTTTGTAGAGCGCAAAATTCCCTCCAAAAAAGCTCCCTAAACATTTCTCTCTAAACGCCATTCGTTCCCGAGATATTCAAAGAATAGCTTAAAAATTACCCGTTTCTACCGCAGCTTCCATCTCCACTGATTGGATAAAACTGTATTGTATTTTCCTTTCACAAACTCAAAAGCCATAGTCCACTTCCCTTATCGGCAATTCAACACTGTATATTCATGACGTATTAATTATTTCAATTCATATCACGCGATTACCCAAGTAAATAATCCATTACTTATCGCTCAAGGTAAAAAAATTAATCCCCCCAATTAAAATCATCAACTGCAAGACAATTCACTTTTTTTTTAACAAGACAATTCACAAAAACGAACTAAAAAATTAATTCCCAATTATATTCGAATGGTGAGGAAGATAAAGAACATACAAAGCCATTGTTTCCTTTCTTTTTTCCTTTAATCTCATTCTATTCTTTTTATTTATAATAATTCAGCTCAATTTAAAAGCCGATCATTGGAACTCTGTTTTTCATTATTTTCTTGCTTTAAATTCGATTAAATAAACTATTTCATGTAGATATATATTTATAGTATTTAAACGCTACAGTTGTGTCCATCATAAATCGTTCATTATCCACTTCTTCACATTACTTAAATTTATTTAATTCTCTTTCATTTATCGTCGATTATGTGACGCATGGATCCAAACAATCGATAATATTGCACGATCGTCTACATTATTATTTTTTTAACTCACGTAATTCCACGAACGAATCAATTGACTGACCATAACTCCAGCGATTACTTATATCATAATAATAATAACAATAATACTACCGATAATAATTTACATTTACACAAGAATCTCATATCTTATTTATTTTAGTTTTCTCATCAATTTGTTTTCTTTTTTCATTTCTAGTAGTTGTATTTTTTCTTCGAATATTTTCTTCTCTCTTGAAATTAAATACACCGTAAATTATTTAGCAAATTGAAGGGAGAGAACGAATTACAATGTAAACTTAATGAAGTAATAGAAAATAATGAGTGATGAAATTAATTTGATGTGGAAATCGTAAAAAAAATATACAGTTCACGCATTACAAACACACACACAATGTACAAAGTTTAACGATTAATTTGAGAAACTGAGGATGATTGGAGGTGAAGAGAAACAAATTAATAATTATAATTAAAAAAATAAAGAAATTATTGTGAAGAATTAATTGGAAAGTTGATGATGAATGAGGCTTCTTGTTTACTTTGGTATTTTTGTATTCGAAAATTTTGCCGAATGAAGAACGAAAAAAAGAGGAAACCCAAGAAAAACATGAAAAATAGTCAAAATAATATTTTATGTATTTTCATTGTTTTTAAAAAGACAATGAAATTTTTTGCTCGTCTCAGTTTGTTTTTTTTAATGGTAAACGGAAGAAACGAAGAAAAAATTTCATGATTTAAAAAATCATGCGTTTTACGCAAAGAACATTTGTTTTTTTTTTACTTTTTTAGTTTTTTAGTTTATTTTAGTTTTAAAAATATTGAAAATTGAGTAAATGATTTTAGTTATTCGGTGGATTCCGCGGTGAATAGAGTAGGAATTATTTCAGGATACACGACGACGACGTCTACGTCGTTGGCGATAATAATTACGGGCGTTTTGGCGACGCGTCGAATTGAAACGATCCGCGAGTACAGTGCTAGTGCGCCCGACACGGTGTCTTCATAAACTGTCGTCGCTGTCGTCTGCGTGTGCTTCAATGCTAACTGTTCTTGCTAAACCACTACCCTCAACGCTCACTTCACCGCTAGTTTCAGCCTCTTGTTCGGTTGATAAATTTGGTGTCACTTGTTGATCGTCACCTGCAATGATTGGAATATTTCAAAATTATTTATTGAATGACTGAAATTTTCAGACAAATCGATTTTATTCCATCATCAGTTTTTTGCGAATATCTCGGGAATTAATGGAGATACGCCCTTTTTGCCCTAATGCTTAATGGTAGCTCTTCAAATTCTCTACAAAAAAGGTGTAGGACAAAAAGGCCGTATCTCCATCAATTCCCGAGATATTCGCAAAGTCTGAAAATTTCAGTGTTTTTTTTTTACAACTTGAAGACAAGAAAGATAGATTGGAAAGATCACGTGTGGTTTATTTTGGAAATATCTCCGAAACTGTGGGGTTTAGGAAAATTTGTCAGGATACATTTTTTGTAGAGAATTTAATTCTCTACAAAAAATGTATCCTGACATTTTTTCCCAAGTCCACTCGTTCTCGAGACATTTGCGAAAGAAAATAAACCGATTTTTTAAATTACTTTTTTTCACTATTTCCCAACTTAGTTTTAATGACAATACTTGATAGAAATTTTTTTATTGATTTTTTTTTGTAGAGGGAATTCAACCCTACAAAAAGGATTTTGACGAGAATCCCTCTATCTCAATTATTTCCGAAGATATTCTCCAAAAACCAGTGACAAAATCGAATTTATTCGCCTCACTAAATAATATCAATGAAAATTACCAGATTGTGCAGAAGGTGAATCCTCCTCGCCCTGTCCAGGACTCAAAATAGCCTCTTTAATTTGACTATTAACTCCTTTTGGATCCAAATCAGTGGCCCAGCTGAAGTACATCAAAGCGAGATGGGTATTGCCTAATTTTTTATGAACCTGTAGATTAAAAAAATTGGAAAATTATTCAAACTCTTCGTTGTTTAATTCTCAATTAACGAGAGAGAAATACTATACTTTTCCTATCGAATAATAGACTAGAGATTCTTTGGGCGCAATATTTTTCAGTTCCTCGAATTCTCTCAGTGCCTCAGCGTGCCGACCAATGGAAAAATTAATACTGGCACGATGAAATTTGCACAATGTATTGTCCGATGCATTTGCTATTGCTGCATTCAATGTACGTAGTGCTTGATCAGTTTTTTTCAGAGCATGCTGAACAACACCAATGTGACACATTATTGCTGAGTGATGGGGATTTATTTGTAATGCACGTTTGAAGTGGAGCTCAGCGAGACTGTACTGCTCTTGCTTTGAAAATATCGTACCGAGTCCAAACCTAAGAGTGAATGTTCAAAGAACAATTGAATAATATGGAAATTGTCATTGGGATATTTTCAGATGAAATTGAGTTTCATTAATTCGGGAAGATCTCGGGAACGAGGAGGGATTGACGATTGCATGCGATTGGCGATTGATTTTTAATAAAAAACCTTTTCCGCAGAGAATTTCATGGGCTTCAAAAAAGGTTCCTTAAAAATTTCCTCTAAATCCACGCGTTCCAAAGATAATCGCAAGAATATCTCTCAGTAAAACCTTAATTAACAAACTTACCAGGCATTGTAATGTCTAGGATCGAGTCTAATCGCATTTCTAAAGGCTGTTATGGCCTTATCAAGTTCCTCAGTGAGTACGTACTCATGACCTAATAATGTATAAGCGTATGGAAAACTTGGATCAACTTGTATAGCACGTTGAAAGAACTTTATAGCAGTCTCGTGTTCAGTTTGGGCTGAGAATAAATTACCAGTTGCACACCATGCAGCTGGTGAATTACGATCCTCAGCTACAAGTTCTTGTGCTAATGTTGATAATTGTACTTCGGAATGTAAGTGCCAAAGTACGGTACTGTAAATTTCCATTAAGTCAGTTCTCTGTGGCTCGAGTTGTCTGACCTCTGAAAAATAACTGTAATTTTCCGAGTTTAATTAATTTATTTGACAGAATTATTTGAAATATTGAATAAAACATTAAAGAATGTTCAGCGAGTTTAGAAAAAAAATGTTTATCTTATTTAGAAAATTTAGGAGAATTTTTGGGGAGTTTGGAAAGCTTTTAAAATTAATGAATGAAAATTCATAGATTTTAATGGAGAATGAGTAAAAATTTATAAAATCTTCGTGATGAATTATTTAAAAATTCTACTTTTTTGAGCATACGAAGTAATTGGAGAAAAGATTCTCATGATGCTCAAAAAATTCCATCCATTTCTTCTAATTACACGTAATCTTTCGTTATTTTTACATGATTAAAATTTGTATGTTTGATTCTTTTTTTTTTTTTTTCAATTGATTTTGAATTTTTCGTTCGTAATTTGATTGGTAATGCATTTTTTTCTCAATTTTTGATTCATTCTCTTGACTTAAATTCTGCTTTTCTGACGGAGAAATGAAAAAAAAGGGAGATCACCGTTTTTTAGGTGATGAAGTTGATAAAATCTGGGAATTTGGCGATAGTTCTAATTATTAAAAAACTTTTTTTTTTCGAAAATTCTTCTTTCCTTTAAAAATTTTTAGCGACTTTGGAAAAATAGTGATTTTTTTCATCATATTAGAACAAACGTGCCAATGAATGAACAAGTACCAGTGAATGAACGAAGCTTGTTTTGGAATGGAAAAATTATTTTCAATTGCATTTTTGATGATTTTTGTCTTCATTCAAAATATTCCTTATGGGAGAAAATATCCGTTCATTCATCGGTATAATTGATTTTCCATACAAAATGATTGTATCTCGATGTATTCACAAAAAAAGAATCTAATATTCATTTTCTTCCAATCTGCATCGAATTCGAAATCAATTATATCGAAATAATCTTCAATTCAAGTGATTATTAATTTTTTAATATTTTGTGAAGTACGGAATGATGTTAATCGTTCATTCATTGGACTATGTATCCTATAAAAATAATTCATCGGGTTTTATCATTTCTTTTAAGTCTTGACATCTTTAAAAAATCGGAAATGTCCTAAATTCTCCAAAAAAAAATTCATCAGTGTCAACGTTTTTGAAAATAATGTTTAATTGTTTTCTCACCTAGCTGCTTTTTTATAATCATTCATCTCAAAATATGCTTTAGCAAGCATTGACAATACCCATCCAGTATTATAATGATGAGTTGGTAGTGTATTAAGTATCTCAACAGCCTGTACACAATTAAATTGGCTCAAATTTTGATAAGCCACTCCCAAATCACGTAATAACGACATCAAACCCTCTGCACACTGTTTTTGTACCATAATAGCACAGTGTGTGACATTACTTTGATTAATTGCATTAGCTGTTGCTACCATTTTTTCTGAAGTTATTGTTTCACTCTTCTCTTTATCATTTCTATTACGTTCATTCATTTCATTGAAATTTGCTTTATTTAAATTAGTCTTTGATAAACGTGCTTTGGTCTTTCTTGATGGTGATTTGGGTGTTGCAAATTTATTTCTGTTTGGTGATTTATTATTTTCCTAGATTTAAAAAATTATTTGCAATTAAATAATCATTTTTTTCGTGAAATTAAGGGAATTCAAGTACCATCAATAATTTGAGATTTCCAATAGTCAAAATTGTTGATTAAATCAAGTTAGAAAAATTTGAAAAAATTCATAGATTGTCAGCATTACTCAAAATTACATTCTGCAATATATGATTTTTTTTTAAAAACATCCCCTTTTTATAAATAAATAATGGAGATTGTTCAAACTTTTGGGAACCTCATTTTTAAAAAAATTTTATTCCAGCTAAAATGCTGAATACGAAAATATTTATTACGATTTTAAAAAATGGCTTTAAGCTTAAAAAATTAATTGTTGGAACGTCGGAATTATTGGCATCTCTCTCTATCTCATGTAGTGATAGGAGATTAGCAATATAAAAAAATCAAAGAACAAAAAAAAATTATATTCACAAGCTGAAGATATGACTTTTTAATAGTTCAGTCACTTTTTCAGGTGAATTAAAGCCCGTTCTCCCGAATTATCAGCAATTAATTGGAAACTAACCTACAAATTCTCATTTTTTCTGTTTTATCGAGCGTACTCTGAAATACTACCTTAAGGGGTAACGGAAAGCCTGTGTAGAATTTTCAAACCAATTGTTCGATGATATTTATTACTTTCTTTTACAATAAACGAGTGCCAACGACTGGGGAATATTATTGAAAAGTCGATCCCACTCTTATTTCATCAAAAAATTCACAAATATCGCTAAACAACGAGTTCGAAAATTCGTAACTTACAGTCTTCCGTTACCCCTTAAAGAAAAAACAACATTGCTGAAGTACTTGGATATCCTTAATTGTAATTAATTTTAAAAAATGGGTGTTTACTTTAACTGAATAACTATTACTGAGGAAGAGCCTCGAGGAACGTCGAACATTGGGACCCTGGAGAGTCGGTGGTGCTGGAGTTGGTGTTGTTGGTGTCACAGTAACAATATTTGCTGTGTTACTCGTATTTCCTGATTGTGAAAATACTGGTTTACCCTGCTGCAATGGGTTCTCTTTCCTCGACATCAATTGCTGAAAATAAATTAACGGTCATGTCAGAATAAATTAAATCATTCATTTTATCAGCAAGTGAAAAAAATTATTTCTTCGGAAAGATAATGAAGTTGGAATTTAATTTACTTCAGCTATTAGTCAATTTTTTTCAAATTTATTTTTCAATCCACCAACTTCATCAATCCCCGAAAAAAAACTATTTATCCGTGAAACAGTGAAAAATTGTAAATTAATAATTTAATGAAAAAAAAAATAAATAAAAGTACTCCAACGTGTGCACGAAGACTGCTAACTCTCTTCGCCAAACTCTTCTGATCATTTGCCTCAGTTAAAGTAACATGTGGTGGTAGAACTGGCTCTGGTGTATTAGCCTCCAATGGTAGAATACCAAAGCTCGGTGTTAATGGACTCATTGAATTACTAAACATGCTTCTGTAACGCGGTGGTTTTCCTCTCGGTGATATCGTTGGTGGATTACCGTAATTAATTGGCACTGATTGTGGGCTCTCTTCCATTGCCGAGTACAATCTAACGCCTGGTGAATTGCCATTAACAATTACACCTTGCGCGGGAGTTCTGTAAATTAAAAAGGAGTCATCATTAATTTAGTTGATTTTTATTGCGTGTTAATTTCCGTGAATATCGCGTGAACGAAGCGAGATGCTTCAAGATTTTTTTTTCAGCCAAATTTTCCCCTAAATTCACTCGTTTCCGAGATAGTCACGAAACTAAAACAAAATGAAACAATTGGAATCATATAAAATTCATAATTGATAACTTACAAATTGTTGCTATTTTGAATTGGTGAATTGTTGTTTGTATTTGGAACAATAAAATCAGGCTCAGAAACATAATTCAATTGATTAGTACCATGACACATAGCAAAATTATCAAGTTTATCCAATTGAAATAATTTTGATGGATCAACTTTTTCACCAACATTGCACAATTCTTCAAACGAATGCCACAAGAATGGATTCAATTTTAATGCAAGTTTGTGTGCCTCGTTGGCCTTCGATGTTCTCATCATTTTGTAGTAAATTTTGGCAATTATTTGCAATGAGAAGCATGCCTGATCACCAAATTGTATTACAATGTCTTCAAGATTCTTAATTTGTTTGTAATAACCACCGACAATTGCTGCCTCAGCTTCGGCATATTTTTCAAGATCAAAACAACATTTTGCTAATAAAAAACGGCATTGAGATGATGTTGGTGCTTTCTTTGATAATAAACCGTGTGCCTGACGTATTCTTCCTGATCGATAATAACAAGTTGCCAAGAGAAAGAGCGTGTCCTCGTTGTCCACTGTGAAGTTTACATTAATTTAATGAACAGTTTCCACTCAATAGTGAACTATGTTTGGGTTATTGAGCATTACCTTCTGCGAAGAGTCTCTCTGCTAGGAAAATTGCATCGGCGTATGCATAGTGGTTCAAACAATGCCATATGGCAGCCTGCAAATAATTTTCATCATTAAACTAATTAACGTATCTGCAATTAATAATTCTGTAGCGAAGTGGTAAAAGGTAATTCGCGATTCATGGATTCTTTATCAATTATCTCCGGAATGAGTGGGTTTAGACGAAAATGTCATGAGACCTTTTTTGTAGAGAATTTAATGGGCTTCAAAAAAGGTCACTTGATAAATTTGGGTGAACCCAATAGTTTCGGAGATATTTGCCAAATAATAGTGATAAAAGGAAATAATTCGGCGGGGAAGTGGTAAAATAATTTTTTTTGTTGATTCTTTTGTAAATATCGTCGTCCTAGAATCAAACGGGCGTGAGTGCCATTATTTTTGCTGAATAATAAAAGGGCGTAAGTTAGTATTCTTATGAAAGAATAAAGATTCAATTTTTGTAGATTTTTAAAAAATGGCACTCACGTCCTTTTGTCTCTCGGGCGACGATATCTTTGAAGCGGGTGGGTTTAGAGAAGAATCTCAAGGGACCTTTTTGTAGAGGACTTAATAAGCTACAAAAAAGGTCTCACAAAGTCTCATAAACTCCGCAGTTTCCGAGATATTAGCAAAATAATAAAAATTGAATTTTATGACTCGTCTCATTTCACCAGTTTACTTTCAAATTGTTGTATCTTCTTTCGGGGATATATCCGAAACGAGAGGGTTTAGGGGAAAATGTCAGGGAACCTTTTTTGTAGAGAATTCAAAGGGCTCCAAAAAAGGTTTCGTGACAAAAACGCATGAATCCAATGGTTTCGGAGATATTTGCAAAATAGTAGTGATGAAACTAGGTAATTGGGCAGAAGTGGTAAAAGAAAATTTTTTTATTGATTATTTTGTAACTATCTTTGAAATGAGTGGGTTCAGGGAAAAGTGTCAGGAGAGCTTTTTTGTAGACAAGTTTCCGGGCTAAAAAAAAGCTTCCCTTCCAAAATCTCGTAAACCCCATAGTTTCCGGGATATTCACGAAATAAAGCCCGGACGATTTCCCAACTTGATCATTAACATTCCAATGCTCAATTTTATCACTGAGATTTTCATCTACAAATGAGCCCGCCCGTTATCCAAACGAACGTATGACAGACGACATAAACATTGACGTGAGACGATAATTAAGAACGTTATATCACGTTCACATTAATTAACTGTTCATAAATCTACGAACATTATTTTCTCCAATAAAACAAAAAAACTATCGCGAATCGTTTCGATCGACTCAGTACTTTTCCTTTTAATTTCTAACCGTAAACAATTTGGAATGTTTTCAATGCATTTTTAATGCCTCAATTATCGCGAATATTTGCGACCGAGCGTAGAACACATGAATGGTCAAAGGTGTAATTTTCGTTATCTCCATCAAATTTTTATTAATGGAATGAATAAATCATTAAAAAAAATTCAATGAATTATTATCGATTAAAAAAAAGGCGAGGAAATTATGAAAGTTAATGAATATTGAATGATTGAAATTTTTGAGAAAATATGAATTTTCTTTGAATAGTTACAACCATGAGACATTTTTTTCACTCAATTCACGTAAATTCTTTCAATTAACGCATTTAGATAATTAAAAAAAATCGTAAATTGATCGAGAATAATAGCAGAGCGTTCAATAATCGAAGTAAGAATAAAATAAATTAAAATGCAAATTTAGTAGTGCATTAGTTTTATCATTCTCCATTCGTCATCTTTGTCTTTCATCGATCCGTCTAATGTACTACTTGGTTTATATATCCAATTGCATTACCTGTACTGGCTCTTGTACAATCATGGTTTTTCCGCAAATTTTTATTTATTAGCACATATAAATAATAAAACACCACAAAATTATTGAATTGATACTAGTTAATTAACGAATTAAATTCAATTTAATAACACTTTAATATCGTTTGTTTTAACACGATTTTATTGTAATTTTTTCCATTAAAAAAATTTGGTTTGCGAGGCCATCTTTACTCCGTCCTTTTGAAGTGCACAACTGACTTCTAGGGTGGGCTAACCTCCTCATTGCCATCAACATGGCGGCCGTAATGGGACTAGGGAGCTGGGGAATTTTGCGGAAATAAAACTAGATGAGTTCAGTAGTGAAATGGTAAAGTAGGAAAAATCCAAAAGTAATGCATCGCTTATTCTTGAAATATCTCGGAAACTATGGGGTTTAGGAGAAAATGTCAGGAGAGCTTTTTTGTAGAGGATTTAATTCTCTACAAAAAAGGTCTCTTGACGTTTTCCCGTAAGCCTCATGGTTTCTGAGATATTTGCAGAAGAAGACCCAACGACGTTATCGACTCATCTTTCTTTGCCTTTTCACTGCGGAATTTCAAAACGATGAAGAACATCGTGCTTTGGCTTTTGCGATGGCATGAAGTCTAATAATTTTTTTATTCCAATTAATGAAAATGACATTCAGTCGCATCACCGAAAATCAATAATTCTCAACTGCGTAATTTAATTGTGATGGAAAATATTAACGGTTTGATGAGTGATCATTAAATTCGAAATATTCAAAGGATTTGAGAGGTTAAAGTCTTGTTTTTAACAAATCTTTCTTGCATCGTTTTATCAACGCAGTTAATTAATTTAATTGGAGAATATTGTAGGATATTATGAGCCGGTTTGTAAAATTTTACAGAAATTTGTTGAGCAAATATCCACTACGCACTCAAGCTTTTCAAGCGGGTAAGAAATATTTGGATTTTTAATATTTTTAACATTGTTTATTGTTGCATCATTTTATGGATTAATTATTCACTGGAATTTTTAGGTGCTTTGATGGCAGTTGGTGATCAGATTGCGCAGAATCTCGTTGAGAAACGCAAATTTAAAGACGTTGATTTTTTACGGACTGCACAATTTTATGCTATTGGGTTATTTATGAGTGTGAGTATGAATAATGGGGCAGAACGGGGATAATTTTTGGGGATTGAATGTTCTGATGGTTTCTTTGGAGAGCCGGAAATTTTTTCTGGGGAATTGATGAGAGTAGATGGGTTTTTTAATTTATTTTTGATTTTTTTAAGAATAAAAATCGAAGTATCAAATTCTTAATTTTAAAAGTTTCAATTTTTTGAGAATATCTTCGGTTCTTATCGTCATAGAATGTTGAGGATGGTGGGAAATCGAAGATGATGACTTTCTTCATTGATTTCGTTTATGTTTTATGGATTTTCAAGGAAAATTGAGAGAGATGCAGTGATTTTTGGATAAATCGTGAGAGAGGATAATTCAAGAAATCGATTTTCGGAATATCTCGAGAACAGTGGCACTTACGGGGATTCGTCAGGAGACATTTTTTGTAGAGCGTTGAATTCTCTACAAAAAAGGTCACTTGACATTTTTTTCTAGACTCACTCGTTTCAAAGATATCTGGAAAAGAAGCTGCGAAAATTTTTTCTATTTCTTTTTTTTTATTATTTCACTGTTAAATTTGAAAAACAAAATATTTTTAATTATATTTTCTTCAATTACCATAGAAGATTGATGATACTTGAATGAAAATGAGGATTATAAGGAGATTTTCGCAAAATTTTTCAGGAGAAATGAAGAAATTATTATTTTTTATTTCAAGTTTAAAAATGGAAATTTTGGTTAAAAGAAATTGCAAATTTCTGTAAACTCTTTCCCATGAAAAATTCCGGTTTTTTCAACGACAAAGAAGAAAAATTACGGTCAATCCCCTGAAATAACACTCAATCTAATAATATAATACTCAATATAATGTTAGAACGAATTCAGTAGTGAACAATTGAAACAGGATAAGTCGATTTTTTCTGGAAAGGTTTTTCTGAAATATCTCGGGAATTAATGGAGATACGTCCTTTTTGCCCTAAATCTTTTTTTTAGCTCTTTGAATTCTCTACAAAAAGTGTCCTGAGAAAAAAAAGGCGTATCTCCATTAGTTTCCGAGATATTCGCAGAAGAATCTCGGCGAAAATAATCGACTTATCCTGTTTTATCTCCTCACTGCTGAATTTAAACATTTCTCCAATTTTTTTCATTTTTTTTCTAATAAAAAATTGAGAAAATCATTGTTGACAGTTATTAGGACAATTAACATTAATTGTAACGTAGGGACCAGCCACATTCACGTGGTATCGGATACTGGACAGGCACATTGGTTCAAAAGGCAGTCTCGTTGCGGTTAAAAAAGTTGTGTGTGATCAAATTTTTTTTGCACCGTGTTTCATCGTTGTTTTGCTGAGTTTAGTTGGTTTTATGCAAGGAAATGATTTCAACAGTGTTAAGGTCAAGCTCCAAAATGAGTATAGTGAAATCCTACTGAATAACTGGAAGGTAAATAATTAGATGATAATTTCGGCAATATTTACATTGTAAATGTGAAACGCTAGTCGATTTCATTTTATTGATATTCTTGGTTGATTATCTCTGGAAATAATTGTGATGGAAAAACTTTGATGAGAACTTTTTTTGTAGAGAAGTCAGAGAAATGCAAAAAAAAGAAGAATAAAAAGTTTTCACAAGAATTTTCGAAAAAGCATAAAAATTTAATTTTCTGAAAAATTCATTGTAAAGAATCGTTTCATTTTAATGAATTTGTCAAATTCTATTTTTCATCACAAATTTTCATCAATTTTTAACAATTTTTTCAAAGGATATCCAAGTATTTCAACAATAATTTGTTTCTTTCAATTTTTTATTGTTAAAATTTTATTTTTCCATTTTGAGCCATGAAGAAATATTCTAAAAATCTGAAAAAAATTGAATGGTTTAATTTGTAAGGGAAATTCATAAAAAAATTAGATAACTGCTTTTTTTAGATATTGATATATTTTTTCATGAAAAATGTATCCACAATCAATTTTTCACCTCCAACGCCATTTTTAAGAAATTTTAATAATTACTTTTATATTCGTTGCATTTCATGATTTTCAACTCCTTAGATCTGGCCGATGGTGCAACTCGCCAATTTCTCACTCGTACCACTTCAGTATCAAGTTCTAGTTGTCCAATCAGTCGCAATATTATGGAATTCTTACGTATCATATCGTACGAACAGAGACGTAAAAGAGATTATTGGATGAATCGGAGTCTCCAAATTTTTAATTAAGGATAATAAATCTACAAGAAATTATTCAACTCGTCTTACATCAATTCATCATTAAAATTCCTTCTATACTCTTTCACAAATATCTTTAGAACGATTAGATTTAGAGGAAATTATCACGAAACGTTTTTTGTAGACAATTAGATTCTCAAAGAAGGTCTCTTCATAATTTCCCCGAAGCCTCATCGTTTTCGAGATATTTCCAAAATAAATCAGCTGAGATTCTTCAGTGTTTTTTCTACCACTTCGCTCTTTAATTTTTCTTTATGTTTTTTCGGGAATATCTCAAAAACCATGGGGTTTAGGAGAAATTATCAAGGGAGCTTTTTTATAGAGAATTAAATTCTCTAAAAGAAAGGACTCTTGCAATTTTTAGCTAAAACCACTCGTTTAGAAGGAATTCATCACTGAATTCAGAAGGAATTACTTGAGTGACTTTGGAAAAATGGGAAAACGCAATTTGCAAAAATGGATGAAACGCAATGAATTATTTTTATAATATGATTTTAAAAAAAACAGTAAAATGTTTAGGGGATTTATGAAACTATTAATGGAGAAAATTAATAAATAAAATTACATGTGGTTCAATGGGGAATGGGTAAAATTTTATATCTTCCTAAAAAATGTTTTTTAATATTTTTCCAAACTCGCTCAACGTCCTTAAATAAACTTAATAATAAGAATTAATTAAACGAATAATCACAGTAAACACCTTTATTTATTATTTCTTTTAAAATTCTAATATA
>JABSMS010010253.1:0-13648 GCA_018902275.1 Aleiodes sp. PSUC_FEM 10030003
GGGGGGGGGGATAAAAAAATTGTTAATTATGGGAGTGCCCTGAGAAACTGTTGATTGTGGAATAACTCGGAAAATTACGGTTTTTCTGCAGTCCAGTTTTTTTTCAAGGGCGATTATAAAGTTGGAATTTTTGAATTACAGTTATCGCGGAAAAATGGAAAATAATTATTGGTAGAAACGGATTCTATCATCGTAGTTTTCAAGCGGGAATGTTCAGATAATTTGGAGAATCCTTAGTTTTTGTGGCAATTAAATTAATGGAATTTTTTCAATTTCGTAAATTTCATTTGAAAGATCGGGAAATTTGCGGTGAAAAATCATGTAGTACAATCGATTTTGGATCAATAGTTTTTAAGATAATTAATATGATAAAAATCATTGATTAAACTGTCTTTTAATTATTTCTTAAACTATTGGTTCAGCCAGGATTGTATTCTATCTTTTTTCAGCCAAAGTTTCCCGCTCTTTTCAATGGAATTCTCAAAATTCCAAAAATCTTTCAGCTTCGTTGTTTAAAAAATAACAATTATTATAAAAATTCATTCATTCAAAAGTTGTCATATTGAAAATTGCAAAAAAATTGAATGACTCATCACAAAATTTTGTTAAATATCCCAGAAATTATTGAGCAAAACCGTTGCTATCATCGCCATCTTTTAAGCGGGAATTTCGAATTATTTTGAGAAAATCGTCGTATGTGTGAAAACGTAATTGACGAACTTTCAAAATTTCGTGAATTCCAATCGAAAAATTTGCTCCGAAAAATCATGAAATAAAATCGATTTCCAATCAATAGTTTCCGAGACAATAAAATAAAAATCATCAATTAAATTCTTTTTTTAACCATACCATAAATTATTTCCCGCTCTTTTCAATGAAATTTTCAAGATTTCAAAAATGTCTCAACGTCCTTGATTCAAAAATCGCAATTTTTCTCAAAATTCATGCATTCAAGAGAATTAAAATATTTCCATGAAAAAAATTCATCGAATATAAAAACCCGAAAAAATGAGTAAAAAAATGTGCTTATGCTAATTACGTGTCATTTTTTCCTCGAGGACATCGAGAGAATGAGGAGAAGACACTCCCCGGGGTTGCGTTGTTGATAAAAGAAAACGAATACTCAAGACACCTGGTTTTAAACTCCATCTCAAGGAGAATAAGAATAAGAAGAGGAGAGAAGATGAGCAAAACGATTAAGGGCTTTCGCAGGAATGAGGTTTATATATTCCACTGGCGTTTCCCTCCTCCTCCTCCCCCCGCCACCCTCTTTTTTTTATGATATACCACTGGGACACGAATACTCATTTAATACACGCTCCACCTTCTTTCTCTTCTCTTATCTTTTCTTTGTGTGTCATGTTTTTTTTTAAACTGCCAACGAGGGGGGCTTCAAGGACCAAAAGGGACGAGAGAAACACTTTCATTTTATTCAATGTATTTTCGATTCGGATAATTTAACCACGGGATGCTATTATAAACGGAAAACATGTGATCACGAAGAAATTTTTAAATTGTTGTAAAATATATAATTTTCGTCTTCTTTGAATTCGATGTTTTGTTTGATAAATTTGGTTTTTTAATTCAGAGAACGGAAAAAATATCGGTTGCAAAACGGAGAATAAAAGAAGTTGAAAAAAAAGAGAGGTTGGGACAAAACGGAATTTGCCGTCTATTTTGCCCGGTTTCGCCCCCCGTCATTCTATTTTTTTCTAATTTCCCTTTAAAAAATCGATTTGAAATCAATTTTGTTAGAATATTGCTGAATTGAGTAAAGATATAGAATTTTTATTCAAACTTTTTTCGTAGATTTTTTCCGCTCCACCAAATTTTTTATGAAATATTACAGAAATCAATGATGGACACAGATTTTATTATCGCCATTTGAGGTGGAAAATAACATAGTGCAATGGATTTCGGAGCAATAATAATCGAGATAATGACGAAAATAATAATTTAAAAAAAAAATTGGTGTTTCAAAAACTCGAGAACTGTTGGTCCAGCGAGAATTGTATCATCCATTTTTCTTCTTAAATTTCCCGCTCTTTCCAACGGAATAATCAATATTTCAAAAATCTTCTACTTTTCAAAAAAAACTCGACCGCATTACTTCGAGAAACTGATAAACTAATAAGAACACTTTGATTTTTTGATTTTGGATGATTCAGTGATGAGCAGGGCCCGGATATTAGTATAACTAGAAGTATCGACAGCTCAGCTGATACCTTGGTTAATTGAATAAACAAATAGTGAAAAATGTCAAATACTCATGTAAATGATACACTGAGAAAAAAAATACTAGCATTTAGTAATTCGGTGTTTTTGCGAGAAAAAACGAGTGAAACAAGTAATTTTTTTATCCTTTCAAAACCGACATATTTCCAGCTAATAAATTTGTATTGTTGCAAAACAATATTTTTCGACGGAAGTGAAAATTTTATTGTTTCAATGATTTTTTTTCGCAAAAACACCAAAATACTAAATGCTCGAATTTTTTTTTCTCAGTGTACATTGGTATTTATTCAAATTAAATTCATAAATTAATTGAATCAGTGATGTGCGCTGATAGAAATGAGTGCTCAAATTATGCAGTGAGTGAGGATTAAGAAAAGAGGTATTTGTAAATAATTTTTTGAGCAAAAGAGCTCATTGAGATATTGAAAAAATCTCTTCATCCTATCTTTTTTCAATCTACCCGAAGTATTCTTTGAATCTTTCCTAAGTCTTTTTTGCCCAAGTATTTTTTGAATCTTCCTCAAGTCTTTTTCAATACTTGGGGAAAATTCAAGAAAGACCTAGTGGAGATTCGAAAAAGATTGAAAGGATGAATTGAAAAAAGTAGGATGAAGAGATTTTTTCAATATCTCAATTACGTCTTTTTTCCTCTCCATGTCTTTTTTCTTATTGCTGAAGTTCCTTCCCATTAATAAGAATTAATTGAAGAGATACTTTAAATAAGTTTCCCGCCCCTAGACAAGCAAAAATCGTTTTAAGGAACACCTGATGAAGAAGCTGACTTGATGAAGAGGATTTTCTTATTCCCCAAATGATTATTTAGAAATACCTCCTTTCTCATCTTCACTCACTGCATAATTTCACTCACGAGCGCTCTTTTTCATCCGCGCACTTCACTGATCCAATCAATTTACGAATTTAATTTGAATTAATACCAATGTGTCATTCACATGAATATTTGACATTTTTCATTGTTTATTCGTATAACAAAGGTATCAGCTAGGCTGCCGATACTTTCAGTTATACCAATGTATAATACTTACTGAAAAATACATTTTTATAGAGGCGCCTCCGGAAATTTAATGCCATTAGCTTATTTTTTAATATTTTTCAAGAAATTTTTTTTTAATTACTCTTTACATGCTTCATAAAACTAAGATTGATTTCACCAACATTACTTCTAGTTCTTGAAAAAATTCTTGAAAATGGGCCTTTTTTTGCCGAACCAACATTACCTCAGCCCCCCCCCCCTTAACTAGAATTCGAATTGCGTTTTTCAAATTTAATGGACATATTCATATTGAATTTTCAATTTTTTTCAACAGTGCAGGGGTGTTTACCGAGAAAACACGGTAGCTACCTCAGGCGCAGTGTATCGATACGATCCACAAACAGGATCATCATTCAAAAATTCTCTTTTTCCCCCTCTTTGAAGTATTAAATTGACCGTTGTAAAATTCATTCCAATTTTCTCCTTCTCTCCCAATTTAACTCGCCCGCACGTTCCATTACCCACCGAGTAACAATCCACATTACACTGGCCAAAGTGTAATAATTCAACATACCGTTTCTTAATATTTTTTTTCTTCTCAATATTATTACACACATAAATTTCGTGCAGCGAGATAGAAATCGTGGAATTCATGTATGCACCAACGGAAGCTGTTTAATGCAGCAATAAAAGGAATAATGCAGATCATTGATATTGGATGCAAAAATATGGAGTGAATTTTTTTTCTCGTTTTTTTTGGTGGTTAACGATAATCGAATGAGAGAAAGATACTGAATAAATTGGAAAATAAGAAATTGTTGGAGAAAACACATTATCACAATGTAACTGTAAAAGACTGTTTTTGTCGTGCCTTCTTTTCCAATTAAATCGGTTAACATTTCTCTTTGGTTAAAAGCAATTTTCTTCAATTTCTCAAATGAAATAAAATTAAATTTAATTGAATCGATTGAATTAAATTGACAGATTAAAAAAAAGTAGGGCTATCGAAAATAGCGGGAAATTTGAATCGAAAAACCATGTAAGACAATCTATTTTCGATTATTAATTTCTGAAGTTATTCAAAATTAAGTTTTTTGCTCGATTTTCGTTTTCACGATGATGCGAAAACTATTGGGGCAAAATTGATTTTTTTATAGCCCTTTCCACTTCAAATTTCCCACTTTTTTCAATGGAATTGTAGAAATTTCAAAAATCTCCCAAGTTCGTTGTTTCAAAAATTTCAATTTTTTAGCTCAAATTTTTGATTAATTCAAGAAAATTCTTATTCATATGATAATGATGTTGACGGTTTTTCGGAATTTCGTTAACTCCATTCGAACGTTCGGGAAAGTTGCACTAAAAATTTAGACACTACAATCGATCTTGGATCAATAGTTTCTGAGATAATTAAGGAAATAAAAATCGTGTAGGGTTAGCTAATATGGGAAACATCGCCAATAGTCGACCCAATATCCGTGACTAATATTGGCAACCGATATATCACCAATATTGGCCCAAAAGTACATGCCAATAAAGCCCCAATGTCTCTCAGCAATAATGACGCCCGATATAATGCGCAATATTGCATGCCAATAATGCCCCAATATGACTTGGTAATGTTGGCACACGCTATGAAGCCAATATTGGCCCAATATTGCATGCCAATATTGGCCCAATATTGCATGTGAATATTGGCACGCAATAACCCCCGAAATTGGGTCCTTATTCGTCCAATATCGCAGCCCTTATCGCGAATGTTGGCACCAATAACGGGCCAATGATGGCCGTTTTTCCTTCACCTTCTAGGGCATCAATGAGATGTTTTTTTTATCTCGTAAACTATTGGTCCCGCGACGATTGTTGTACATCATGTTTCGCTTAAAATTTTCTGATTTTTCCAACGGAAATATCAAAATTTTGAAAATCCTCCAGCTTTGCCGCTTTAAAAACGTGCAATTTCCGCGAAATTGCGAGTTATTCGGGAATGACCTTGGAAAGAAAGCTAATCCTTTGATAGCGATGTGAAAAAAGCTGCGGAAAAGATATCGCCATAAAAAATTCCCTATCTCCCTAGATTCCGCGTTATCTCCCCTGCAATTCCGATGAAATCGCGTAAAAATTAATAGCATCGCCTTCCATCATAATAAAATATCGGGAAATATGTATCGAAAAATTTTATAAGACAATATACATTAATTCATAGTTCTCCCGAAATTGCAAAAAAACAAAACAAGAAATATCCCCGCAGAGACATTCCCTATCATCCTAAAATCCGCGTGATTCCCCTTAAAATTCCGATGGAATCGCTCAAAAAAAATAGCATCCCCTTTTGCCCTCATAAAATAGCCCAAGAATTACGATCCACGTTTCTCGCACACGACCTCCACGCTCCCTGCACGCTTGCTCCTTTTTTTTCCTCTCCTCCCTCCCGCTGAGTGTTGCGCCCCAAATAGAATAAGAGCGAGCGAAGAAAAAACGAGAGAGAAATACTCGAGAGATGAGAAAAAAAGAAATGAAAGGATAGAAACCCAGGCGTGATTACAAGAGGGGGTGTGTTTCACTGAGGGTTATTGAGGGTACATGCGAGAAGACACACAAACACGATAGAAATTGAAAGCGCACAGGGTGAGTAAAGGGGGAAAAAGAAAATAAAGAAGAACAAGAAGAGAGAAATATAGTCTCGAAGACCCGGGCACGAGGACAGGTGGCGACGAAGAGAACCAGGGAACCTCGTAGCCACCGAGTTCTCACGCGCAAAACTTACAGCTGCCACTATATACTCACCCAGAAGCAGCAGCAACAACTCCACAATCACCACCACCACTACTCCAAAAACTCGAGTAAAAATGCCTATGGATGGATTGAAAGAGCGAGAGAGGGAGAGAGAGAGAGATGGCAACCCCCTCTTGTATATGATGAAAAAAAGGGAAAATAATAACGAAAGAAAATGAAACGGAAGAAAATAAGAATAAAAGTGTAGTAAAATTAAATGAAAATAAAAATCCATCTTCGTGTATCCGTGTCGCGCACAATCGTGTATTCATTTCCATTTTTGCGGAAGGGTCATAGAGAAAGAGGAGAAGGGGGGGTAATGTAATGCAACTAACGTACGTGGGATAAAGGGCTCAGTGCGCATTTGTACATTTGCATTGAGAGGAAGAATCGACAGATGCCAGTGTGCGGTGGGTCAGGAATCTAAATATTGTAAATGGCCAACTGGACACTGTTCACCCCTTTTTTTCGTCGTTTTTCTTTTCTTTTTATTTCGTTTAGTTTTGCAATGCCATTCATGCAATGGGGGGAAAGCACGAGGTAGGGAGATCAATGGAGAGAATGAGCAAACGTTACGAGGGGTCAGTTTTGCATGAATTGGATTTAGAATCGGGGATTTATTTGATGGTTATTTTTCTATTTTTTTTTATGGTGTTGATTATTATTTTTGAGAATTATGGGGTACGATATTTTTTGATATTCTTGTTATCCTCGTGATAATAAATTGACATATAGTTTTATTCATTGATTGAAAGACGGAATTTTTCAGTGAGAATCATGCGAAGACGTTTTTTTGGCGGTAAGTTTGAAAGGGTTGATAATTTGATTTTTTTTTTAATCGCGGTTTGAGGCTGCGCGTAAATTTTTTCAATGAAATAAAATGAAACGAAATTTATTGGTACGGAAATTAAAGAATTCTCAAGATTTCATCAGTTCCATTGGAAAGAGCGGGAAATTTGAATAGAAAAATGCTATAATTCACTGTATTTTGGATTCCTAGTTTTCGTGATGTTCGAAAATGAAGTTGTTTGGTCGATTTTTGCTTACCTTGTAATTTTAAAACTACTGGGCAAAATGGGTCCATCAGAGCGTTTACCAGCTGAAATCTTCCTAATTATTCGATAAGAATGAAAAAAAAATAATTGGAGTTGGCAAAAACGAACTTGAAAAAAAATCCCACTTCAAGTTTTATGAATGAGTCACCCCCTCCCCACCTCACCCTCCACCGCCAACTTCCTTCTCTTCAATTTTAAATTTCCGTTCTCATCCAGAATACAAATGTAAATTAATTCAAAAGCAACAATATCAATTAATTCCTCGTATAAAGAATAATTCATTCAAGCACAATAAGAATTCTCAAAATTAGCAATTACATTTGTAAAATTTCCATTATCCTGTAACCAAAGCTCATTGGCGAACAAAATTACCCTTTAAAATAATCCACCGGAACCTCAACAAAAACGCCCTCTGGTTTGCATAAATTTTCCCGATTTTTAATGAATACCAAAACATGAGTATGTTGAATAATTCAAGAAATCCACTGGAAAACAATGAAAAATAAAAGACAATAGTTAAAAAGATCGAACAAAAGCGAGTCTCAAACATGAAACAACCCTGCAACAGGTTAACCTTCTCTCCGTTATTCTCGTAATGCAATCAAAAGCCCTCCGTCTCTATCCAACACTTTGCTTCGCTTTCGATCCTTCTCTCACTCTCCATCCTCCTCCAACACACGACTCGAATCTTCAAACCTGTCTCCCTCTATCTCGTCCTCGTCCGGCACACGTGCACGACTTCCCCCTCCCTCTCACCCGCTATCTACCCATAAGTTTCTTTTCAATGCTCGAGCCAGGCTCGCTTCGAGCACAAGACCAAACATTTTATCATCTCTTCCTTGTTTAGCACGAGTTAACGTCGATAACTTCTCCCGCGCGTTGATTAACTATTGTCCCACATCCATCGCCCACCGTTGTTAACCCGCCGCCAAAATTGAATTTCGCGGTTGAAAAAATTTTGTTCCCTAAATTAAAAACGAGAGAATTCCCTCGACAATGTTTAATCCCCTAAGAATAATTATTTTAGCGACGAAAAAAAATTACTAAAAACACTCTTGGTCAATACTTTTCCCGGTCGACGTCGGTTCCTCTTTCTCCCTCGTCACGCGCCGCGCATGCGCCCGCCGCTACCGTGCGCAGCTCGTGCTGCGCACACGCTCGGCTCGCTCCCGACTTTTTCCCCTTAACGCCGCTAAACTATTGCCTCCTTCCTCAACCTTCTCAATTTTTTTCGGTAATTAGCATTCAGAATTTCCCCTGAAAAAAATCGGAGTCAACTCTCTCGAGTGTCAATGACCCCTCAAAAAATGAAAATCCCCAAAAATCCTTGCGATTGGCGCGAAAAAAAATTATCTAAATTCCGGAGTAGGTCAATAGGAAAAAATTAAAGGAAGTCAATGCCTCTTTCCGAAGGAGGAAAAGAGACAGCCTCCCCTCTCACTTGCACTGCAGGTAGCTAATGGTCAAGTGTACGTGTGTAGGTGTATCCTTCTAAAAACGTGTAGCTAAAGCGCCGAAGCGCATGCGCTACCCCGTAAGGGTATAAAAGCCCCGAGTTGCCCTTCTCAACCCACATTCAATCACACCCACCCGAGCACACCGGAATAACCGGTATCCTCCGGGTAAAATAATAAACACGTGAATTTTTTTCTCATCTGACATAATCTGAAAAGTACAATAAGTCACTGGCAGAGCGCAGAGACTTCAAATCAGTTAAATTAAAATAGTTTTGTGTTGAAACAAACAGAAAAATGAAGACTGCAATATCCATTGTGCAAAAAACGGCGGAGTTGATTGCCGCCAAAAATTCAAAGGCAACATTAACAATCATCCGAAGACTGTTGAAGAAGCTTGCTGCAAAAGCAACGAGGCAACAGAAGAAATCAGATCGTCGCAAGTTGATGCTGATCAACGAAGACGAGGCGAGAAACATCGACAATGAGAATCTCGAGAACGAATTGAGGGAAATTCAGGGGAAGTCCTGAATAACTGTTACGCCTAATTAATTTGGAGACGAAGACTTATTATTAATTTTTAAGGTAAAACGCAATAGCGCCCATGTGATTTAGATAATTAAGCTTTAATTAGAATAATTATAATCATTATTAAACTCCTGGTAAGGAGCTTTAACTTCAGTGCATCGCGTTAGAGTTTTATTGGGTTACGTTGCAATATTATTAAAAATTTTATCAATCAAATCAGTTGACAATTAGATCTCGTTTTTCGTTTTAATTTACGACTGATCGAAACTGTGATAATTATTTTATTAGTTTTATTTTAATGGTAGTATTAGAATAAGTTAATGTATCGAACTCGATTCGATAAATAGGCCGCCCAGTGCATATTATACGCATAATATGATTATCTGTGATAATTAAAAGCAATTAATTATAAGAATTTGATAACTGTGATCTCAATAGAATTTTTGTGATTCAATTTTTTTGGTAGATCTCGGGGAATAATGGAGATACGATGAAAAGTCTAATGAGCTTTTTGTAGGTCCGGTTTGGCTCTACAAAAAACGTTTCATGATTTTTTGTGTATCTACCGCTGATTTCGAGATATTTTACGAAAACTAAATAATTCGAATATGATAATGAAACTGTGATTTAATTTCTGCGAGTTTTTTTTCGATATATCTCGATAAATAATGGGGACACGATTGAAAATTTGATCAGCTTTTTGTAAGTCTCGTTTGGCTCTACAAAAAACGTTTCGTGAATTTTTTTGTATCACGCGCCGATTTCGAGATATTTTACGAAAACTAGATGAATCAATAATTATTAAACTGTGATTAATTCGAAAAATGTGATAGTAGGCTTTAGAAAATTGGAAAAAATCTGATGTCTTCCGTGCTTGAATATGATTATGTAACGAATTTCGGTGCAATGCTAAGAATTAATTAATTGATTTTTAAACTGTGATAACTTAATTCTATTTGAGGGAGTAGATTTAATTAGGATAAGGCAATCACTGCTCGAGCGATGCATTGTGATATCTGTAGATCAACGAACGAATTCAAGGTCAATTAAACACTTGAATCAATCGTTTACATCCTTAAAAAAAAACATTTCTTAATTTGTAATTCAATATTTTTTTTCTAAATTTGGATTTAATTCATTATTTTTTTTCTTCTGCACTTGTAATCGTTAGGTAATTCTGCACCATTAGTTAATTATTATCGATTTTTTTTATAAAATTCTTATAATGTTTGGGTTTTTTTCACAGTTGTGACTGCATGATTTGTGTAATTAAAATAATTTGTGTGTGTGTACTATTAAGATTATTTTCAATAAAAATATTGTGTGACGTAAACTTTTTTTTCATTCAAAAATCCTTTCCTCAAGAAAAAAAAACGCAAGTTTTTGTCGATTAATATCCTGAAAAAAATTGACGAAAAAATTAATGACACAATGATTCAGCAAAGAAGGATGATTGAAATAATTGCATTTGGCTCGATCATACCAATTTAAAATTTTAAATCAATAATTTGAGTTTTGAGAAAGGAGAGAAAAAAAATCGGTGATTATTTCGCTACATATTGGCATTGTAATTTTATGGGAATTAAAATGAAAAAAAAAAACATTGTGGCACAATGTTGTATGGTATTATGTTGAGGGATAATTACGTGGCTCCATTCATGAAGGATACGGGAGGCACGTCCTTGGTGTTGCGCACCATCTGTTAGTTAGTTTTCCAACCCCCTTGGCCTATGACCTTACGAAATTCTGCGGTAGAGGGCGCTGCGCTAGAAAATTTGGGGGTCGGTGCATTTTCTCGCAATTTCGTGTTTTTCATTCTTGTATTTAAGACCCGGTAGAAAAATGCGATTCCCTAGGAATCGCGCCGACTAATTACGAACAAAATAATTGTTTAATCGTCACTGAACTGAATTTGGGCCCTAGGAATATGAATTCTGCAGGGCGGAAATTAGGTTTGGCGATGATTCACTAACTAATAAGCCCGTAATTAGTCGGCGCGATTTCTAGACAATTGCATTTTACTACCGGACCTTAACAATTATCCGTTGATTTTTATGAGGAAATATGTGATTCCCGATGCAGTGTTTGAAAAATGGAAATTATTCTTTTTCAGATAACGAAGTTACTCCGGATAGTCGGAGAAATTTGAGGCGAAAAATGATGTAAGACAATCATCGCCAGACCAATAGTTCTCGAGTTATTAAAAAAAAAAAATGAAATTCTAATTTTTTTTTTTTAAAGTTCCTATTTTTTGCATTATCTCAGTAATTATTGATCCAGCGGATTTTTGCGCACCGTCAATTTGCGATATTATTTAATACTTTGTGGGAGAAACATTCGAATCTTAAAAATGAGAAATTTAAATTTGGCACAAAAAAATGTGACGAAGTGTACACTGAGAAAAAAATGCTAGAATTTAGTAACTCAATGTTTTTGCGACAAAAAATTAATGGAACAAGTAACTTTATTACACTGCGTGAGAGCGATGTATTATAAATAGGGGAATAGGGAAAAGATAAACAAAAAAAACCTACATAATTTAAAAAAATTATCTAAATATTCCGTGTCAAATCCTGGAAAAACATCCGGGGAATTTTAAACGAGTCAAATTTTTACTGAAATTTCCGGGAATCTCGTTATTGAAAATGCGAAATTTCCATCGATTTTCAAATAATTTCACCAGAACATCAATGAAAGTTGTAAATTACGCTTCAATCATTCCGTGATATTTTGGTTAAGTCAAGAAAAATTCAGGAAAAGTAACAAAATTTAATTAATTTTACAATGCTAAAAGAAAATTGGAAATCCAATATTAATTTGTACATTAAATTTCAGAATTGAAAAAAAAAAAATTTAATAAAAAAAAATTCTAAACTATAATTTTAATTCTAGTTAAGACATAATTATCCTCAAAATTTCATTTTCGATGGAATATTCAAGAACGATATCGTCGCATGAAAATCGAATGGGCGTAAGTCCATATTTTTTTCTAAATGATAAAAAGGCGTAACTTATTATTTTTTTGAAGTAATTATTGTAAATTGAATTTCGGTTATTTTTTGAAAAATGGCACTTACACTCTTTTTGAGTCTGAGACGACGGTATGATTTTTAAGATCCAATGGGCATTGAAATTTCAACGAGCTGCGTGATTTCTCAAATACCAGTGAAGAATTGAATAATACATAAACTTGAATTTTCTATTATTTGAAAATTCAACACAACGAGCCTTGAATTTTCATAAATTTCCTAAAATTTCATTTAGTCACGGAATAATGCACTTCAAATTAAAAAAAAAAAATAATTACCTGATAATATGATCAATAGTTTGCACGAAAATTTCAAATGTTATTTGAATATTTTCGAATTGGAAAGAAATCGCGTAAAATTATTGGAAATAATCATTGTTTCAAAGGCTAAATATTTTGGAAACATTTTTCAAAGTTTTCAAAACGTAATTCAATACTCAAATACAATGTAAAGCCTCATAAGAATAAGAATTCCTTTATGTGGCGTAAAATCCCTTAAAAAAACGGAGAATTCTCTTCATCCAACCCACACTGGTGTCACGTTGCACTTACAACAGAGTTACGTGGCATTCGACTGCACTGGGGGATCACAGATCCATAGATCTAACCGATAATCTTAATGGAAGATATTTTCTATTTTATTTTACTTTCTTTTCTCAAAATCTTTTTTTATTGAATTGTGTACAAAATATGATGAAAGACTTCAGGTAGTTGGTTATTACCTGTGCATTATGATGGTTAGTGTTTGGTAATCTGATCGATGGAGTGGAGAGCTCTCCAAAGAAGAAAAAAGTGCTTTGTTGTAAATTGTCGTATCATTCTGAAGCGATTTATAAGCCCACAGTTGTATGTAGCACAAATTCAATTGATGAAATGGGATTTTTCAATCCAAATGATGGACAAAAAAAATCAATTCAATTTTCCCGCTTGAAATGATTATTCACGAGGTAGGGTGAACTTCCTAATGAATGAACAATTAAGAATATTTCGTAATTCATAAATTAAAAATTGTTAAACTTTTTTGAAAAATCATCAACAATTTGAAGAAATTATTTGAAATTTTCAAGATTATTATTATTATCATTTAAATTAATGAAATTGCAAATTCAACTGATGAAATGGAATTTATTCCATTCCATCATATTCGGAATGATTATTTTCGAGATGGGATAAACTGTTTAATGAATGAACGATTAAGAACATTTCGTAATTCATAAATTAAAAATTAACAAAAATTATTGAGAAAATCATCATTGTTATTTAAGTAATAAATAAAATGGAATGTGATTTTTCATCCCTTTTTCATGAAACTGTGAATTTTTTTTAAATTCAATTTTCCCGCCCAAAATGATTATTTTCGAGGTAAATTTTCCAATGAAAAAACGATTGAAAACATTTCATAATTTATAAATTAAAAATTATGGAAAATTAAATAAAAATAATGTTGAAAATAATTATACAATTAAAAAAAGACGCTCTGCTCATTCAATCCTACTTGTTGATTTCGTAATTTTTTTTTATTTAGCATTGAAACTATATACAGTTTATTCTGCATATACAAAATAATAATAATAATAATAATAAT
>JABSMS010010264.1:0-13645 GCA_018902275.1 Aleiodes sp. PSUC_FEM 10030003
GCCTTGGAGTCAAAAGGGCGTAAGTGCCATTTTCCAAAAATCTACAAAAATTGAATCAGATTCACTTTTTCATAAGAATACTAACTTACGCCCTTTTTTCATTCAGCAAGAAAAAATGGCACTTACGCCCTTTTGATTATCTATGAAAACACATTTAATTATCTACTTCACAGATCAACTCATTAGCACTTGATATGTTTATCGAAAAATCATAGACATTTATAAATGTAATAATAGTTTCCCAACTTAATTCTCATTTCGCGCGCTTAAAAGCCCTGTCTGAGCATTAGCGACGTCTCATCAGGAACATTTAGGGTGTTTGCCTGTTAAAGAGACGCTTCTTCGATGTTGCACGTTGGTTGAGCATATCTGCCTTCGTTATAGCCGTCCAGACGTTCTGAATTGTTAATTCTGATTACACTTGACTATAAGCCAGTGGCTTCTTGACGTACACGTTATAACGACGATACTTTCTCCACTTCTCTTCTAACTCCCGCGTTATAACTATAACTATGTATACACATATATGAATAGAAGGGGGACCTAATGTACCCTCATTTATGTCAAGGCTGAATTACGCAGAAGCGCCTGCTCGGTAGTCGTTAATGTGACTTTCAAGGAGTAGTTAGACAAACCCTCTTTACTTTTACTATATCATTTGCAATATGCTATTTCCTTTCGATAATATGTTATCAAATATTTTTAAAAAACTCGCGAGGCTCTTATTTAAAGGAAGAAATGAACATTGCTGATATTAAAGACTGAAAAGTTCTACTCTCTTTGGAAAAATAAAGTGAAATTGTTTATCAGAGTTTAATGCCCAAGGATACTGTGCGGTGTTGCGTGATGGGAGATTATTATGTTGAACTCCATCACATTGAGCATTTCCTAAAAGCATTCTGATTTCTCACTCCAACTGCGGAAAACTGTTTTATTAGACACTGTTGGAAGAAGTGTCTTATCAAGCGTCTTATAATCGGATACAAGACACAAAGATGGCGTCATTTGTCTAAAATTGAGACGTTTAGACAATTCAGTGAAGAAATTGAATTTATCATTTCATAATGGAATATACTTTTGTGATTTATTGTGAGATTCTGGCAGAGTTCATGTCACTTTTTTTTCTGTATTTTAAAAATATACACATTTTCACCCTCCACTGAATGTAATTTAATTAATAACATTAAACCTGAAAATATAACGAAACTCGATTACACTGAGCGTCAGAGAGAACCGTTGGCTCAAATGATTTAGTTGAATTGCATGTATGTGGTGATATCTCGTTACTCCGAATTCTCTGTAGTACCGCATTTCCAATTTTCCAAACGTCCATACATTGGGCTCTGTACTCTTTTGTTAAATACTACTAACAATATTATAATCGACATAATTTTCTGGTTTCAGTAACAGCGAATCATCCACCGCAGAGGCCCTGGATTCCGTTAACAAGGCCCAATAGGACTAGGCCAACGTGTAAGTAATTCAATTTATTCGCCATACACATACGATTAAAATTCATAATTAGCCCAGAAATTTCATGAAGTATTTGATTATTATTCTCTTTGAATTATGACGTAAATTCATGAGATTGCTTTAGTTAATCAAAAATAACTCCGGCGCTGAGGAAATTTTTCTCCAAATTATCAACTATTATGAAATATTATGGATAAAGTGAATTGAAAAAGTTTGCCGAAAGAATTTTAATTAAAAATTCTCTCACTTCTCTCCACCTTTTAATTTCCCTTTTTTTCCTCTCCCTTCACATTCATTTTATTTTCAATTTCTACACACGAGGGATGATAAACTTGTATTTCGAAGTGCGCGTTTTATCTTCAATCAACAACTCTCCATCAATATAATGTATTTTATCATCGTAACAACAGAATCAATATCTATCGTTACAATACAAGCGTATGCGGTATTTCCCACCCTGTATTCAATCATAGCTCCATAAGCGTTGCCAATTGTACTCACCATCCAGCGGAAATTAACAGCGCTATATCTCACAAACTGACGTAGATGAGACGAGCATTCGTATCAAGACCCGAGAGAGTACACGTCAATGGTATAAAATAAATTTCAAAGTGACTATAAACTTTAATGGAATCATCTCCCATTGTTGACAGTAAAATGTAGAGAAACTCCAACAATAAAAATGGAGAACGTTAAATAAGTGAAGATGTCAAAGTGAGTAACAGTCATCGATGATATTAAGATCATAGTTGAGATACAGAAATTGAGAATGTATCTTTTATGCCACAGAGAAGATTGCCAGCGACTAACAATGCATTACGCACGTATTCCGGAGAGCGTAACGGATAACCGCCCGTAGCTATGAGGCCTATAACTCAGTCACGGTGTGACGCCATTAATGCCCGCTAATAATAACACAGGCCGAGCCAAATTGATAATCATACCCAGGGATCATCGATATAAGTGCTTACAGATTGAGATTTTCCCATTGACAAATTATTTGCCGACAGTAAATAGTCTGAACGTTTATTTTAACGCTTCTCTTCACATCCCTTTTTAAATTATTCTTCGGAATAGATCACGAAATCCGAAGAAAAACACAAAAAGAAATAAAAAACACTGGGAGCAAAAGAGAAAACAGCCATGGAACTTGTAAATATTCAACGTTTTCATTCGATGCAATCAACTGTGCATTTCCCAGAATATATTACACGTCCCAATAGTATACTGTCTACGTTTTCCCTTCTCTCTAACCAATGTAACAGATTAATCTGCATGTACGAACGTCAGTATCAGAGGATATACAAATATGCAAAATACGAATATATACCTCTCTCATTGGCGTCTCAGTGTACCAATATACAAATAGTATTCGTATTTGCAAATTGAATTTATCGGTTTATTAGAAATTCACAATTACAAATTATAAACGTATTAAACAATTTTATTCGTGACTGCACGATGTACTCTCTTGCATCATGAGTTTTGCCTCATTCGATTTACCATCATACTTTACGTTACATCAAAATTACAATACAATATCAATAACTGTTGACGTGAAACACAGATCCTCATAATCATAACTAACTTGATCACGCTTTACTGAAGATCTACCAGTTTCCTGGGAGCCCGAGGTGGGTCAATTGTCTTGGCCTCTGCGTAGATAAGCACGTACATATAACGTATATTCACAAATTGATTTATTGGGTACAACAAGACATAGTAGTATTACACTACACTTAATCAGCCGGATTCATCCCTCCTTTGATTAGCAGCCAAAAAGAAGCCATTGTCAGTTAACAGGGGCAATAGAAACTGTAAATCATTTTATTATGGTTTTACCCGATTCATTATTTATACCTTTTATAACAGCTACAGTAAACTGGCTGCACCCACCAGATGCCTCGTGAACAGGAAGTCTTTGCTATGTACTTATATGACTATCCAATTTCCTTTTGAAAGGAACGCGCCGCTCATCGATTGTCTTCGTATCTCATTTTCCCTCATTTTATGATTCTGAGTGACAAAAAATTGACTGAAATATTCATATCCTTCATCTTTTCTTTCCTCTTGCTGAGAAATATGGGAAAATGATTTTTCGAATGAGTTATTCAACGTGATTATGACGAGAAATACACGGCTCTACTGATATATATATGTATATAAATATGAATCTTTTTGATGCAATTGAGTCTTTAAGGATGAGAAAAATGTATGCACATACAAGTCTATGAAATTAACGACTGCAAGGCAGCTTGGGTGTATATAACAGCGTATATTCTGTATGATGCATAATAATTACTTGGTTGCCTCTCATTGCGGTGTATGGGTTATTACCCTCTCTCGTTTATTGCCCACGTGGTAAGATCATTCTGACGGTGAAAACGATTATATTATTCGTATTATCATTGCTGTCATTATTATAATAATTAGTTACACACTGTTACATGGATGGATACAAGGTAGTGACATAATGCAACATTGAAGAACAATTATTTTCACTTCGTATAATTTTGAATAGGATCTTGATGCATGTAATTTCTTTATTATTTACTGATCATGTTTGCACTTGATTATTCTGGTATTTTCAATAAATGTATTGGTTTATTGAAAATTCAATTTTTTTTTATTATCGCGAATGTAGTGACAGATATTTAGTGTAAAGTGCTTTGTTTTGGAAAAAAAAGAATACAAAATTCAATATTGACGCCAGGCGACCTAGAGTCGTTAACTAGATCCTAAATAGAAATAGTAATAAGACACTTTTGATAAGAACACTAACTTACGCCCTTTTGATTCTACTGTGACGACATTATTCTCTTTATTGTTCGAATTAATGCCTCAAAAATACTCATTGCTATCGCTTCCCTTCGGAACGATCCTCCACAAATAACTATCATTATATTATTGGTAAAATCATTACGACATGTAGCAATGAAAAATGTTATGCGTTATTTGTTGCACTCGTGCGTTCGAGTTTGTGTTTTCCAACGCCATTTGAGAATCGATCGTGACACAAACCCCGACCCCACGCTGTGTTTAATGCCACAGAGACTCAAATCTCAGATATCTAGTACCATAAAACCATGATATAGTGTTAGCGCTCACGGGACCATTTCTTTTTTCTTTCAATTCCGAAGGGGTCACAGAAGTATCCCAAACGTATATCATGAGGGTTAAAAAAGTTTTCAGTTTTTTTCTCTCTCTCTCTAATTCAAAAGATAGTGCGGAACTGTCGTAAATAGAATGATGTAAGGTAGCGGAAAACCACGTGCAGTATTGGGATTGTAAAGATTGTGTGTGGGAAAATATGTGTGTTTTGTACCTCGAGGGGTAATACGCTACCACGTATATTTCTCACCAGTAAACACTTTGCAATACCAAAGTGATTAACAGGTCGACTACCTTCGCCTGCCCCTGATCCTCCCATACTTTTCACTCCCGTATCTTCCTCTTGCTGCTGCAACCAAAAGGTGGAGTTGCCAATTCTGCCTCGAGCAAAATACATTTTGTTTTACGATCCTTTGAAGCATCATGTCAAATTATCTCCTATCTCACTTCCACATAGTTATACATATTTGGCATGACAAACTACTGAATGCCCATAATGGCCAATAATGCTGACTATGCTTCTATGAACAGACAGTACAACTGACATAGATCGATTTCCATCTATCGTTCATCACTATAGTTTCAGAACATATCTCTCTCGGCTCATTCGTAGTAACATTGCTACCCTATTAGACATTGTAGTTGGTCTAATGGAGCCACGTTTGCAGCTGCCCAATGGGTATTACCCATCTAAGGCATCTCCAGCCTAATGGCCATATCAATATTTTAATTATGATTGGCCTACGAATGATCATTGATCAATGACCCATCATTTGCCCACCTCGACTCCTCTGTGTAACCACGTTTCTTCGATAAAACTCCCCGCCGTATTAATTCGCCCGTGCAATCAATCGAATTGCCCTCTCCACCGCCTATCCTTTTCATGACGGGTTCGTTATCAAGCTCACTATCCTCGCCCAGTTCCCTCAACCGTTCTCGCTTCGAGTCCTGATCTTATTAGCTGGCTTTAACAGACTCACCCTTTTTGCCTCTTTCGTGAATGGTCTTTGGCTCGCACCACTGCCAGCATGTTTGTCCCAATGAAGTGGGAAAAATTGATTAGTCTAGGGACTTATCAGTTGAGCACAACACACTCGTGTTCAATAAATTCGTGGGCGTTCTATATCCGTGGTCCGTTTGGTTTACTTTGTTCCGAATATAACAGATGGATCGATTTACTCGGGAAAAAGCCCGCGAGATAGCAGAGCCCGAATTCTCATACAATTCATTTATGGCTTTTTTGTTCCCTTATTCCCTTATTCTTCAATATCAATATTTTTTTTTGACTGATGAAAAAAAAATTGTGAGTGAAGAACTCTTTAGAATTCGATGGAGCAAAAAGTATAACGTGATTCAATAGAAAAATAACAGATTAACGAAATCCAATCTTTTGGAATAGTACATAGAAAGGAAGAGTACAGTGAGTTTATCTGTGGAACAACTGTAGTGCTTTTACAGTAACGGCCTCTGCAGGAGGTACTATGTGATAGGCTTCTTATCTCGATTCAAAACGTTTTCTTTATCGCTCAGTGAACCGCATCACGTTTTATCGAGCCACTCCCGCAATTGTAACATCTGATTTTCACCAAAATGTACTTAAACGCATTAATGCACCCACTTCAATTTCCATACTATTCGACTCTCCGATCGATAAACGTGATGCTAATCTGTGTTACTAGGGAACTTAGCAGTTTCCGAGATAATCGATAGCCTTCGGAGAAGAGATTATGATTAGAATCATAAGTTGTAAATAAGCATCAAGTACTTTCTGATCTTCCATAAAATAAAGAAATAATACCAACTTCATTACAACAACAAATCAAGGCACGAACTATGTGCAAGCACTTACCGTGGACGATAACGACTTACTCTCCTTGAATTTTATACGGCATTGTCTCCATTTCTACTTCCCTTCAACTTCCACCCATGCAAATACTTCAGGAATAAAACGAAGTAGCACGACGGAGAGGGAGAAGGTCGGCCATTAACAAGAAACCTATCTCACGCAACATCGAGTTTGAATATAATACCTCCTCGACACGATCGTACAAATGAATCTTGAGGAGTGAGTCGTTTCAATTCATGTCAACAGTTCTACCACACAATCATTTAATTCCAAGAGAGTAAATTTTGTTAATGAGAATGGAGGAATAAAATCGATCTAATGAAAAGAAAGGGCGGAGAACAAATTTACCCATACATTTTCGTCAGTAATGAAGGAGAAAAAAAGGAAGTGTGCACAGGTTCGAACTCTCATTAATTTTCACAATAAGTTTTCAACGACGGCCAACGACAAATTCTTTCATTATACCAATGAAAACAAAAAGAGAAGAAAGAATAGTCTCCCTCAAAAAAAAAAAAAGTCTCCCTCAGTTTGTCCATTTTGTGGGAGCTTAACTGAAAATTTAATGAGTTCTAAAAGCTACCGAGTTATTCCGTAAAGACAAATTACTCGGAATAAAATCGCATCCGATACATAACGACAATGAGAACGGAGGAGTAAAGAGAATGAGGTCGAATCTTTGGTCAAATTGGAAAGATGAAAGGGGTTAATCTGACAGTGGCTTTAGGAAGTTGCAGACACTCGATATCAACTAGCCTCAACATTTAAACTTCTGTGTGTATATGTATGTTTCTGCGAAGTGGAGAAAGAGAGAAGAAGCGTACAGCCCAGCCTAACCTAATCCAAAACCATGGGGGTAGCCAGATAGAAGTGAGTTTAATGCCAGCTCACTGGCTCTATTGCCTATTTGTATCCCGCCCTGTATCTCCCCGGACGTTTACCTTCAACTGAATATCTTGGTGCACAAGCTAACAGTATTCCCAAATGCTATTGGTGAGGTGCAACCGACCGCGTAAGCGGTACCTCCTTTAACTTCTATTCGTGTAACTTGGGAAGATGCTACCACCATTAAACGTATCGTTTGTTGGAAGTTACCAGTGCCATTCATACTAGCATTCTCTGATTCAACGAGATTTCCACGTTTCTGACCAATCTTTGAGTGAAACTCTAATGTCTTACGCTCATTCACGAGCACGAGTTATTGAAGCAGCATCTGCAGGAAGTTCATCAAAGCAACTGAATTACAGGGTACGAGACTATGAAACATGATGTGAAAGATGTTTTCTGAATTTTCATTAGTGAAACAAATACGATACATTCGATTTCAAGTATTGCAATTTAACCCGAATAACCCGAATTTTAATTATCTTCAAAACTGTTCGATTCATGAATAATCAAAAAATCGACCTCTTTGGTCACTGTTATACCAATAATTTGAATGCGCTGAATTTAATTGGCATCAACCTCTCGAATCCTTCCGAAATCATCCTCAGGATGCAATTTTTCTGATAACTATATAGGGAAACATTAGAGGAAAAAATAAAAAACATAAGCCCGAAGCTATCGTCATACAGTCACCTGGTTTTATGTAAATAATGTAAAAAATAGAGTAAATACCTCAAAGTATAAAAACTGTCATTCAGGGTTCTACGTAGAGTTTAACTTGACAGAGTATAAACAATTCGTAGAATGCAAACACGAATTCGTAATAAAATAACAAAATGGTAGAAATGATCCTGCATAAGGGATGAAAACTAAAATTCCATTAAACCTCATAAAATGATAATACTGTCATTATAAAATAAGAGAATAAGAAGAGAGAAATTTCTCAGCCGTCACGTCTGTAGATTAAACAAAAGTGAATTCAGTTGAGTGGCGAACATGATTAACCTAAACTCACTGATTAACATGCTAGTTATTTTGGAACTAGTTGCTTTCGGTATCACTGCGATTGAAATTGTGTCGTCTGCTTCTTATTGAATTAGCAAAATGTATTTCCGTCCGACCTGCTCTATTAATAACCAAACAAAGACGCAATTTGTAAAGCTTTTGCTTTTACCGAAATAAAAATCATCAGACAAGAGGGAAATTCAAACCCGCTACAGTATTAATGATGCAATCCTTATTTGTTGCAGGTATATTCACAGTAATGTGTTACAATGTTCTCTGTGACAAATACGCAACACGCCAGATGTACGGTTACTGTCCCAGCTGGGCGCTTGACTGGGAGTATCGTAAAAAAGGAATACTCGATGAGATACGACACTATGCCGCTGATATTATCAGTTTACAGGAAGTTGAAACTGATCAATTCTACAACTTTTTCTTACCTGAACTCAAACACGATGGTTATGATGGTATCTTTTCACCGAAATCACGTGCAAAGACTATGGGTGAGAATGACCGAAAATATGTGGATGGTTGTGCAATCTTCTACAGGACTGCCAAGTAAGTAGAATCTTATTATTGATTCACTGAATTATATTATTTAAAATTGTTTCTCCTCCGAATTCCTCGTTTCTTTGTCCAATGCACATTGTATCCGCGCAATCGCTTCAATGACTCGTCAGACGATACTTTGGCTCGAGGGAATTTACGGAGAGAAGAAGTGGCCCCCGAACAACATATTTTGTCCCTTGGGTTCAGCCCGTTTGCAATCAATAACGAAGCGAAAAAAGGAATAAATAAGAAAGCGAGAGAATCGTGAAAAAATTGAATGAAAAACTTGTAAGAATTCTCATTATTGTTCGAAAATCCGGTGGCCTTCTTAGGAACTTTTCACTGCTGCATCACTTCTTCACATCCACTACGAAAAACGGAATGAAGGACTAAACCGGAGGAGAATTTCAATTCGAAAATCAAAAAGTTTCACTTCAAAATACCAACTTGTTCGTTCACATATTGTTGTACATGCTGCTTGCTTTTTTATTCATATTTTTTTCCTCATATTGTTCGGTTTCTGTTTTCATACAAATAGCGAGTTTATTGCTCGCAAAAGTGCTCGCCCTCGTGAGGCAATGAAGCGTCCTGATAACGTTATACTCTAAGTCTCTCTTTCTCTCCTATTTTCATGGAGCCTCGAAGCACTCACATTAAGTTAGCCATTATATAGTTTATCGCCTAGGAAATATGTATAACATACCGCAATATGCAGCGATATCACGGTATTGGTATTTCACTATTTACATTGATATATCTGGGTTATTTTCAATATGACTATGCAATTCAAGTCCAGTTTGTGATATTTGTTGGCTCGAAAAGGAAGAAGAGGAGCAAGAGAGAGAAAGGGAGATAGGAGCTTCATTGCCCGTGGGGTTATCACGTTCACTGTCTAGTGAAGAGAAGGAGGGTCATTACTGTGATGTATAACCGAGCATATGCAATCTTCGTTCTCGTTACTATTTAAGTATTTGCCTTGCTCCCTATTTAACCTCTTTCTTCCTCCTTTATTTGTTCCTTTTCTTTGAAGTTTTTTACTTATACAGTAACGGTTCGTTTATATCTTGAGTTGGTACCAAACCGCCATTAAATACTCGGGTATTGAAAATATAGACGGTAGCTATCGGGCTCTCTCTGTCTGACTTGCTGAATTATAGCTTAAGTTTTCCTATTTCATTTCGTTCCGATCTATCGTTAAAAAATGAGTTAATTTTTTGCTTGCCAATTTAATTTATCGACATAATTTCACGGAGTTTTCAAACAATTTAATGGGAAAATTGAAATTAAAAAATTTTTCACCGTTGTTTCAATACTCTAATATTTATGAATTGATTTGCATTATTGGATTTTTGGTAATTTCGAAAAAATCGTAGGAAATATTTGACATTTAATTTTACCGTATAAAACTTCGATTTGCAATGTATCAAAGCACGAAAAGTGTAATGAAGCGATAGAAAGAGATTATTAATTGAAAATCATCAAATGTCAACATTTCCGCTATAATTAGGAATAAAAAGAAAATTATTACTGAAAATTTTCGAACAAACGTTTCGAAGGCCCTTTATTATTCAAAAGTAAAACAAATATAACTAGCAAAATAACACGCGCTTCGCACGCCATTAAAAACTCTCAAAACGTTTAAATTGTTCAAATTTTCATCAACCGAACTTTAATGATTCATATCGTCATTTTTTCGAATCTCATGATTATCGAAATTATAAGTACTTTAATTTCTTTAATTGAATGCATGAGAACTGAAAAGCCTAAAAATTTCATTCCATAAACATTGGGAGTTTTAAGTTTTTGATTAATTTGAAATTAATTTGAGCGGTGGGAACAATAATTTATTCGTCAATAAAGCTTTCAAGCTTATCTCCTTAATTATTATTCAAAATTATTGAAAATTCAACGAAAGAATATTGAAATATTTAACAAACTTCGATTAACTTAACATTTCACGAAATTCATATTCTGAAAATTCATTCGATATGAAAACATTGATATAAGATTTTGAAATTCGTAAATTATTCGCCGAATTTCCATTAAATTACGATGATTTACACGTTTCGATTGAATGATTATTGAGTGAATGATTGAAATATATTTCATGAACATTCAAGGCGTTGAATTTCCGATTAACAGAAAATTCACATTCATACATTATTCAATGTTTTATTCGTATTCAAGAATCCAGATCACTCATTAAATTTTCAATGCCCATCAAATCTTCAAAATCATATCAGTTTTCGATTTTCGATGACAGATGAAATTTCACAGATAATTCTGTCTTAACTAAAATTGAAATTATGATTCCGAAATTCATTGTGAATATTGATATAAAATTATCAATTTTTCCGAAACGTTTTTCACGACAAAAATATCAATGAAAAACATTACTCCATTCTTCTCCACAACAAGAATAAAATATTTCTAAGTAGTTCCTCCCGAAACTCTATTTTCGTCACAAACTTCATTTGTTATCCCCAAATTTTGCCCCATATTCTTAACCAACTCACGTTCAACCTCCCAAATTCACCTTCAATTTCAATTCCACTGTGTTTGACTTCACTCCGCGGCAATTTATTGTTTATTTTGATTGAGAATGAACCGTAGAATTACCTTTCCTCCATTCAATCGAATTTATATGAATAAAATAAAATGCCAAGAGGTACGATTATTACTATAGCGTAGAATCAGAGACTGAGGGCTACTTTCGTGTGTTACGTGATACACATAGAAAAACGGAAATTGTATTCCACCACATTGTACGTGATACGCCTGTGTAGCCTTGAATTTTTACATTGGAAAATACTTGATGATACTTTTCAAGAGAATGTACACATCTTTACGAGGATTTACTGAGCTTAAAGAAAACATATCGTCGCCCTAGAACCAAAAGGGGGTAAGTGCCATTTTTCTTGCTGAATGATAAAATGGCGTAAGTTCGTATTTTTATGAAAAAATTAATGTAGATTCAATTTTTGTAGATTTTTAAAAAATGCCACTTACGCCCTTTTGATTCTAGGGCGACGATATGATTTTCCTTCTCTTCCATGCAACGAGGATTTTTTTTTATCATTAATGCAACGAGGATCGCATTGAAATTGACTTAATGTTTCTTTTTCCGTTAAATTCAACAGATTTACGTTAATCAAGGAGCATTTGGTGGAATTCAATCAGTTGGCAATGGCCAATGCCGACGGATCGGATCATATGTTGAACCGCGTAATGCCAAAAGATAATATCGGATTAGCTGCGCTATTGAGAACAACTGAAGCCGCATGGGATAATGGTGAGTTCATTTTAGAATTTAAATATCTCTTATTATCTTAAAGAAGAAACAATTCTTAAACCCTCAATGCACATACCAACGAAATAGATTCTTTCCAACGAAAAAAAATCTATTCACCGCGAGGAAAATATTCTTTGTTCCTCAAATAAGAGAGCGAGAAAAAAGGTTTAAAAATCCATAACAAATTTATCGGTCTTTAAGCACTCATTAGGGTGTTTCCGGTCGGTTTCTTCAAGTGCATCGTTTGATGGTGTATAGCATTGAAGAAGTATTTTATTACCGAAGAATAGACATCGGAGAAACTTAAATGAGTCTTGAAAGGGAGTAGAAAAAAGAATGAAGAATCTTCAAATAACCCCTGTTGGAATGAAGAGGAAATGGCCAAGAATGATGATAAAAGTGTTTGCTCATATTGTTTTTGTTTAAAACGATTTTGCACAATTTTCGAAAATAATTTAATCGTGATCACAGTTAAAATGCGCAAGAGAGGAAGGTACAAAGTATACTGGTGCAATCATTGAGAACATTATCGAGAATCATAAAACTTGAGAAGAAGCCTAAAGTACTTATAATGGTGTATCGTTCTTTCCCCAGTGCTCTATTTAACTATAATGAAGCAAATAAGGTATCCAAGGATAGAATGCGGTTTTAAAAATTATACATAGCTCTGTGAAAAGTAAAAGTGAAAGAAAATAGGAAAATCAAGGTTCTTCACTATTTTTCTTTACCATCGTTTCTTCATTCACTCGTAACTAATGATTTCGCACTGCGAATTGCTAACGAGCCTCCGAAGATACGCATTTCTGTAATTCAAGCCAATTAACGTGCGATATTGCGGGTAATTGATGGGATACGCAAGTTTTAACCATTGGGACGCAATCCAACACGAATAGTATACGCATATATTATGTAAAAATGAATTGCTGAGTGTGTGTGAGTGTACTCAGAGTTATATTGGTTATCGTAATAAATTTGTGGCACAGTAACGTGAGACCTCCTGCTAGTTTGATATATGAATATGTTCATGGTGTTCGTCTGGTAAACCTTGACGATTAATAAGCAGACTGAAATACGATCAGGTGCGCACATGGTTTAACTCTCAAGATTTGAAGGGGTCCCCCTTTCGAGAATTGAAAAAAATCACGTTTTTGGGAAAATCTCCGGTTCTATTTGTCGTAGCGCAAAAACTCAAAAACCACCTGAAAGGTGAGCTCATTTCCCATCGATTCACGTTGTTCAAAATTTTTTTTTATCGATTTTTCAATTTTTTATTGGTCATATACTGAAAATCAGTTTTTGGTCTATATCTACCTGAAAAATCGATAATTTTTTCTTTGCAACCATATAAATCGATGGCGAATAAGCTCACCTTTTAGCTGGTTCTTGAATTTTTGCGCTGCGACCAATAGAACCGGAGATATTCCCAAAAAAGTGATTTTTTTTTATTTTGGAAAGAGAGACCCCTTCAAATCTTGACCAGAAAAGTC
>JABSMS010010275.1:0-13638 GCA_018902275.1 Aleiodes sp. PSUC_FEM 10030003
TATGGCGGACTCCAGCACTCAACATATATGCATATATATATATGTATCCTTCTTCAGTACTGAATCATACAAATTAACGCACGTTGAATCAACATGAAATTAATAATCAATTTGGAAATACCTTTGAATGTATTTTCCTCGAAATATCTAGAGTAAATACCTGAATGCCTTCTACGTACGTATGAGCGAGAGATACACAATAGTATGAGATACAGGAAATCGATTTACCTTTTGTTATTATTGCTATGATATGTAGTTGTGTTCTAACAACCCAAAAATCTATGTATTGTATTAGAGAATTATATGAGCTCACACACCGAATGACTAGAAAACACAACTGGTGGAATTATTTTGAAGATGTGAATTACCTGGTGGACTAACTTTTATCTGCGCACGCATGTTACCTCTGAGGCTGAAAATTGCTGCAATGCGCAATGTGGTGAGAATACTACCCCACAGAAACTGCTCGGAAATTGTAGAGTATACTGGGTAAAAATTGTCTTCTAAGTGATAATGAAATTTTTTTGCTTCCCTTATTCTCTAGTGGTTATATCCCCACAATCGGATGAGTGCAATAGTAGTTGATAATTAAGTTAATGGATTTTTTTGATAATAGCAATTCCATTGGATAGTTAGGGGAAGCTCTGCTGAACAATCACTTTAGTCGCAGTACATTCTGAGATAATGGAAAACGAATGAATGTTTCCAACTGGATTGTCTTTTAAAAAATTGAAAAAACGTTGGGGAGAATGGATTGCTTTATGTTTTCAATACATTGGAAAATCAATTTTATTGATTGGTATAGACTCTGATTATTGTGCATACTTTGAATTATGGGAAATTATACGAAATGTGAATGAATGATTGGGAAAATTCAATTAATTTATCAATGATTTATCAAATGCTGTGATTTCATTTTGACGAAATCATGTAAATTCTTCAATTTCTCACTCACCGATTCTGCTTGGCAATATAGATTAAACGTCAAATTTATCAGCGAAGGGCTTGTGCCTTGTAGTTTTATAATTTTATCGATGATTCTCGGTTTTATTCCTCTTCGACGGTCACCAATGAACTGATCGTTGCAGTGATACGTCAGGGTGGTGATATTATGTACACGCACCAGTTGAACAAAAGGCGTTTGTATATACTGGAGTGACATGAAACCTGTGTTATATACAGCGGATTATGGACCGTGTGATATCAATCGTACTTGTATCGTATCGCTCTAATTAGTCATTTTCATTGGCCGATGATTTATCAATTGAACGGATTTAATAACAAAACTAGTACTGCAATAAGATTTTCTTTTAAGACAAATGAATAACGCGAATCACAGTAATGGAATGAAATAATCAGTTGTGATTTATATGAACAACCAGCTCGAATTGCTTTGACAGTATCGATATGAGGCAAACTTAATGTTCTGTTTCTTAAGATGTTCTAATTGAAATATCTCGAAAAAAATTATTTCTTGACAATATTAATAGTTGGCAGATTCCAAATTCCCTCAATCCCAACTATATATTGGGAAATGAGAAATCAACAAGAGGCACCGAATGTAAGCGCTCTTATCAAGTTGTCAACCCTCCTTTTTATTTTTCATACTTCGATGAAGTGGGTTTTTCGAGCAGCTTCTCGACTAAAATCCGTAGTCGCTCTTTGCCAGAATCTCATTACTTTATGTTCCACTGTCAAACTTTCCAACATTCTCCTCATAATTTCCAGTTTTCAGAGGAAATTATTTTGAGTTAATATGACTCTGTATTTTCTTTTTCACTTTAACAGTCATCATAAATGATTTTCAACATTAAATCTGAGTGATGAATTGTAATTCAATCAATTACAATTCAACAATTGAAAATCTTTCACAAAAAAGAACGAATCTAAAATCTTTTTTCCGAATGAAAAAATTGTCCGAGAAAACGTTATTTGAATCCATCGAGCGTCTGTAATTCATCCAATCACAAAAATCATATGAACTGTAAATGGTAGCATCAAAATAATAGGCCAAGCCCCTACCCCAAATCCTGAATTCAAATATTCCGTTGGTAATTTATGGTTAACGGAATCTTTCACCCCTCCTCAGTAGCCTGTCGCTCTCCAAAGGATTCACATCTTTGGTCCCCTTTAACGTCAATCGCGCAACTTGTGTCGTCTCTGAACATTTTCAAATTGATTTGTTCTCAAAATTATTTTTTTAATCAATCTAATTAAATACAAGAAAAATGCGTGAAATAATTCATATACAAACGGGCCAATGTGGTAATCAAATTGGGTGTAAAGTGCGTAGCGTCTTTACTCATATTTCGCTTACGAACATTTTCAACGGTCTTATTATTTTTCTATCTAAAATTTTGCAGTGAGGCGCTAAAATCATTTCTTTTTAATATCTCTAAAATTATTAGGGATAGATACGAAATTTTTATAATTTTTTTGTCGCCCTCATTCCCCTCTTCAAAAATGACAATCGAAAATTCAATTGATCGTTATTTTTATTCATCTGCTTTCAAACCATTAATTAATCAATTTAATTAATTTTATGAATTTCTGTTCATCATTTCTGAAAGTCTTCTGGTGTTGATTTTTCAAATTTTTTTACGTTCCTATGGAATTCAATAAAAACCATTGTTTTCAGTTTTGGAGCGTTATCTCAGGAGAACATGAGATCGATAAGGATGGACATTACAAAGGACCAGACAGAGGCATACAATTGGATCGTATTACAGTCTACTACGATGAGGCAGCCAAAGGTACATATGTACCACGCTCAGTTCTTGTTGATTTAGAGCCAGGCACAATGGATTCAGCGAGATCCGGTCCATTCGGTCGTTTATTTAGGCCCGATAATTTTGTGTATGGACAAAGTGGTGCTGGCAATAACTGGGCAAAGGGACACTACACAGAAGGTGCTGAACTTGTTGATTCGGTTCTGGAGGTTGTGAGAAAGGTAACGGAACAATGAATACAAATTAATTAGACCCAAAATTTTGGTGTAGAGGTAGAAAAATTAATTGAGAAGTGTCTCCGAATTTTAGGAGGATACGAAAATTTCTATGTGGACTTTTTTTCTTAAATCGAATGAGACCTACAGAAAAAATTTTCATAAAAAATCCGAAATCTACAAAATTTTGAGACATTTTAATTCGCTGTGAATTTCCAAACGTCTAGATAAATTCAGAAAATTTTATTTCAATGATGATATCACTCGGAATTTTATTTTTCGTCAATCTGAGGTTTATTTTGATTTTTCCTTCTTCTTTTGTTTTCGTAGGAATCCGAACACTGTGATTGTTTACAAGGATTTCAATTGTGTCACTCATTGGGAGGTGGTACTGGCTCGGGAATGGGAACACTGCTGATGAGCAAAATAAAAGAAGAATTTCCAGACAGGTGAATATTATTTTTGAGCAATAACTTGAGGAAAAAAATACAGTATTTAATTTTTTTTTTCTCAAATGTTTTCATATTTTCAAATTATTCAAACTTTAGTTATCCGTTAATCAATTTCTTCTCCAAGGTCATGATGGTTCTTATCAAATTTGAATAATTAAAGGTGTACTGCGAAAGCAATTGCATTGAAAAATTATTCGAGTCGCAATTTTTTAAATTTCTCCTTCAAATTTACGTTTTTTTTTGGTCTACGGAAATGTCGATCTTTTGTGTCCATTTCGATCGTTAATCACTTTAAAACCGATTAGATGAAAAATTTGAAAAATATTGAGGTAATTCCAAAAAAAAAATTCCCTGTTGAAGAAATCAAATTTTTCCTGTCGTTTTGCGTTTACTCCTTAAGCTGAAAAAGCATTCTCTCGATTTTTAGAATTCTCACATCCTTCAGTGTTGTACCAAGCCCGAAAGTCTCCGACACTGTGGTCGAGCCCTATAATGCGACTCTATCAGTACATCAACTTGTCGAGCTCACGGATAACACGGTCTGCATTGATAACGAAGCACTCTACAACATTTGCTTCAAAACATTAAAATTGTCGACTCCAACATACAGCGACTTGAATCACCTCATATCATTAACAATGTCCGGTGTGACAACGAGCTTAAGATTCCCTGGTCAACTCAATGCAGATCTACGGAAATTGGCAGTGAACATGGTGCCATTTCCACGATTACATTTTTTCGTCCCAGGTTTCGCTCCATTGACAGCAACATCGAGTAAGGATTATCGTGCAATAACAGTTGGTGAATTGACCCAGCAAATGTTCGATTCGAAGAATATGATGACGGATTGCGATCCAAATCATGGGAAGTATTTAACTGTTGCTGCTATTTTTCGCGGAAAATTATCAATGAAAGAGGTAGATGATCACATGCTTAATGTACAGAATAAAAATTCTGGTAAATTCGTTGAGTGGATACCGCAGAATATACAAACCGCTTGTTGCGATATACCACCAATGGGCATGACAATGGCGAGCACATTCCTGGGTAACACAACATCAATTCAAGATTTATTCAAGAGAATATCGGAACAATTCAATGCTATGTTCCGTCGCAAAGCTTTTTTGCACTGGTACACTGGCGAGGGAATGGATGAAATGGAATTTACTGAGGCTGCATCAAACATGGTTGATCTTGTGTCCGAGTATCAGCAATATCAAGAGGCTGAAGTAGAAGAAGATATCTTCAATGAAGACAATGATGATGATTTTGAGGAAGAGGCTGCTTAAAATTCAATGATGAAGAGGTGAAATAAAATTGATTGTTGATTGATTTCCATTTGTTAGAAATTTCTCAGAACTAACAGAGATATGAAATTTTCGAACTGATTTTTTTCGTAGAGCAGATTTCGTGCTACCAAAACAGTCTCATCAAAAATTTCCGTATCTCCCTCCAATTACGAGATACAGCCTAAGAATTAGCTTGAATTGGAATTGACAACTGAATTTCATTTCTTCATTAATTCCAGTGCAGGCGGCTGGAATTTTTTAAATTAAATTTTAAGAAAATTTTTTAGTTTTAATTCTATCAATGTTTATTTTATTTAAATTATGTTTACAAAAAATTTCAATCGAGGCGAAGATATAATAATTATTCAAGTTTTACCAAACCAATACCGAAGTCAATTGATCGACTTCTATGTTAATTCGTTTTGGTGGATACTATATTTGTACTCATAAATTTACTGCATGTTTTTATCTATGAATATAGTGGAAAAATAATAATCAGCATGCTGTCCTTAATTCAAACATGAAATAAAGATCAAGTTTCAATACCGAAGCAATTTATATTGCCAATGTGAGTTCTATATAAATAAAGCGTCAAATATTTTGCATTTTTTCATGTGATTTTTTGTTTTTCTTCAACTAATTACTAGTCCTCTAAATAATTAAGGATTATGAATCAAAAGACGCGGTAGCGTCTTGCGTCATCTTGCGCCATTTTCAACTTCAAAACGTGCACGGGCAAGATCTACTGTTGATTATTATTTTATTTTTTGCATTCCCCATGTGGGACTGATTATGGCAATTGCCATGGAAATTTTTATACGTGCACTTCCACTCGGGTTTTCGAATGTATGTTGGAATGAATTTTTCTCCTCAACTGCATGAACTGAATTCGCTTCACAAGTAACCAATTATTTTTTCTCGGAGACAAATTGAAGAAGCATAAGAATGTTTCTCTGTTTCTTGAAAATTTCTCACCGGATATCAATTACAACAATAAAATCATCAAGAAAAAACTGATGATCCTTCATTCCTTCTGACATTGTCTGTCTGATTATGTCATTTTCAAAAGATAATTTTTTCTTCGTGTTTTACATTCTAAATGTGTGGTAACGAAGTATAGAAATGAGGAAAAAATATGAGTTTTCCTTATTCTTAGTTGATATGTTGTCGGAAGATATAGATTTAACGTATAATTAATGAGAAGTTAATCTCAGTAGTTGCTTTTATACATTGTTAATCTCCGCATCAGTTGTTTCGTGCTGTTACAATGGAACGCGTCAATATGTGGTTTTTCAAAAGTCTCATTCTCTTCATCTATCTCGGGGGCATTTTTGGAGAAATCGCAGTGATTACGAGTACTGGAGTGATTCAAAGTGTTGATCTATTCCATCAAAATGATGTAAGAATGTGACTTTCTCGAGTTGAAAAATTTTTATTGTCATTTTGTTTTTCGTAAAGAGTGGGAACAATTTGTGACCTTGTTCTCCTTGAAAGTTTTATGTTGGGATTGAATCATGGGTCTTGCGGCGAAGAAGACATGCGCAGAGTATTAGTATCAAATTCATTGAAAAGTTAAGCGATTGGTCGATGGAAAATAATGGAAAGAAGTTTTTTTAGATGAGAAACAACTGGAAAATAAGAAAGAAACACAGAAAATATTATCTTTCTAATACCTAAAAATTTGAAAAGCAAAAGAAATATTTCTGGAGGCTTTCGGATTGGAAATTCTCGTGGTTTTCCAATGAATCTAGCTTACAACGTTCTCTTTCCCCACGAAAGAAAGTTATTCCTGAAGAGAATCCTTTGAAATATCATTATGTCGATAGAAGGAATAGAATTTTAATGAATGAAAACTCCAAGGGTAAACTGCCATTTAGGTTTACGAACGGAATCGGTAATACGGGATTGATAATGGGCTCATGCGAAAATTTATTTCACGCTGAAAAAATCGTATAATCCGTTATATTCGAACAGAGTTTTATTTCTATAATTTCCAAAAATAATTCTTCAAAATTCTAATCCTCAATTTACCACAATGTTTAGAAAATAATATGGATTAAAAAGAAAATCTTTTACATTAGGAACTACCAAGCCTCGCAGTGTGTTGTCCGCCAGGAACGGTTATGAAGAAATTGCGATGCACAAATAACGTAACAAAACCCATCAATGATATTCAGCTACCCCAAGTTTATGCGGATCGAATGAAAAAATCATCAAAAAGTATAAAGGAGTTTCATCTGGTTTATAACAATCCCTGCAAGCATGGGCTTTGGGCTCTGGACAATCAATTGAATCCTTTCTATCTCTTGGAGAATGGAACGGTCTACAGAGATAATTCGCACGAGAGAGATTATTTGGGCTGCAGAATTTCCGACGTTTTACTAGACATTAATGAGTATTGTTTGGTTAATTTGGAAGGTGAAAATGGAAGCTACACTCAAGTCGGTGTATGCAATCCACCAGACAGAGTTCCAATAATTTTTCCAATTGCCATGGCTCTCTCAATACCTTTTCTCATGGCTACGTTCTTCGTTTATGCTTTCCTACCTGAATTGAGAAATATTCATGGAATGAGTCTGATGGCTTACGTTGGATCGCTTTTTTGGGCCTATAGTGGATTGGTTCTGGTACAGATGCAGGCTATTACTGCTGAAGCTACTAAGAACCTCTGCATATTCACTGGTACGTTGATAATTTTTTTATTTGAGTGACGAAACGAAAGTTCAAGCATTTCATAGAAAGAGTTTTGCGAATTCCTACCAAATGAGGTTCAGGTGAATGTATCAAACTTAATATATGAATTTTTCACGATTTTTTCAGCTTTTGTGATTCACTTTTCTTACTTGTCTGCCTTTTTTTGGCTCAATGTCATGTGTTTCGATATTTGGTGGACATTTAAGTGAGTATTTTTCACAATTTTTCTTTGTATCTGATCGGCATGTAATTATCATCAATGAAAAATAATTTTTTCTCGGAGTCACGCATACTATTTCATATGTGATTTCACATTTCCCTATAGGGTATCATAATCGCATTCTTATAATTACTCTAACACTTGAATCATTGGAATAACACAAACAACATTCACTCGCAGATAATTAGTATGATATCGTTGACTTTACGTTATAATTCGAGAGATTAAAAATGAGAGATAAAGGTGTTAGACGATTTACAATGATAGATGACTGATGACTTGTTTGCAGAAACTTACGTATACTCAAGGGCAATGATCAACATAAAGAGCGTAGAAAATTCACCATTTACTCAGTTTATGCTTGGGGCTGTGCATCAATCATGACTGTTGCCTGTATCGTTATGGATTTTGCTCCTGGTATTCCTGATTATTTTGTTAAGCCTGGATTTGGCACTTTAAGATGTTGGTTTAAAGGTAAAAATCTAATTGTCGGAAAATGACTGGTGAAGTGGTCGAGGAACATAAGTTCAACTATCATGTGCTGATCATTTTGGCAATATCTCGAAACCAGTGAAGCTCAGTAGAATTTATGGAGAGATCTTTTTTATAATCCCCAAAATTCTCGACAAATAATATTTTCTAGAAATTTCCGGTAATTCTAGGCGTTTGAATACAAAATTGTAAGAAATGGAGGCAGAATTTTTCGATTCATATCCTTTTTCCACTTCACTGAAAGAATAATAATGAAGATGATAATAAATTCTTTTTTTCATAATGGTCTTTTTTTTACTATTATGCATTTCAGAGGATGCTGCAAAAGCAGTTTATTTGAAAGCCCCAATGGGAGCCACCGTTATTTGCAATATAATTTTTTTCCTTCTCACCATACTGCGAATTTTACAACATAAGAAGCATATGACAAAACAATTGGGTGGAGATGAGAGTCGAATACATAACGACAATGAGCAACGGTTGGTTCAATAATTTAATTATTCATGGTTTTTCTTGAAAATGACCCACGTGGTTCTTTGTTCCGGTAAATATACGTTAAAAATATGGTATCAGAAAAAATATTGTATTTATACTGGAATATATGAAACCGGTAGAGTCAAACGGGTGGAAAGTATTTTCACTGCATTAAAAATTCAATTTTTTTTTCAGCATTAATCTTTATCTGAAGTTATTTATAGTAATGGGAATAAATTGGACAGGAGAATTATTCACATGGCTCAGTAAAGATGCCCCGGCAAAATTGGTGTGGTACGTTGTAGACACAGCGAATACGCTCCAAGTTGTGATAATCTTCATAATCTTCGTCTGCAAGAGTAGAATAAAGAGACTACTCCTGAAACGTTTGGAATTTTTGTAATGAAAGTATTTGAGAGTCCGTAAAAATACGAGAAAAATAATATTTTTACTATGTTTCTAATTTTTTTCGGCTTCATTAATTTATTTAAACCTTTTCATTCCATTCCTCTAGGTTCTAGAAAAACTCCAATTTCTTTAGTTGGAATTCCTTTAATTGGAATTATCGGAATTATTATAATGAATATCATTGAAACAAAATAAAAATGACTAAAATATAAAGACTTTTCACATTCGGTATAGGACAAATTGGTAAAGAACATAGGCTATTTACATTGAATACATTCAAAACCCAGTAAATGGTTAAATTGTTTATGTCAATTATCAATATATGACGGGTATGTTTCTCCTTCCCCTACAAAAAAGATTCTTCTGAAAATTTGTGTAAGTCTCTTGGATTTGGGAATATTTCCCGAATCTCAAACATAAATATACATCAATTCGAACAATCTTTTCACTCAACTCAATTTAATTACCGAATCACAATGAAGAAATCTTCAATATTCCAGAAAAAAAACTATTACTGTGTTTATGCTTGTATAATGCAATTTATCATTTACGAATCATATTCCCGTATACATTAAACAGTTTAAGAATTCTTCTTTTTCACTACGTACATAAAGGCTCAATTTTCTATAAAAACTGATTGAATTTTTTTCATCCACATTCTCCCTATCGCTTTTATTATCACTCTACCGACCCACGGAGATAAGGATCATAGATATCAACGGATTCCACTGATGGATAAGCCAATATTCAATACGCGTGACTCAGTTTTTAATCTTCATCACTGTCATGAAACAATGACAGGTTAATAATCGAACCTTTGTAATTAATAAGAAAGCATAACAATGTTCATTAAACGTAGAAAATATGCGGAGCTCATTGAGGCCTGTGCATTTGTGTCTCTTGTCTGTTTCATTATCGTTACAACGTCTTTAGTTACGCAAGAGTGGACTTCTGCAACGGCATCAGTTGTTGATGATGTCGAAGGTGTCGAAGATTCTAGTGTCAATCACGGTCTTTTCAAAGGGACACTAATCAGACGGATTCTAGCAAGTCCAAAAGCATACGACATTTATCGTAAGATTGAAATAATACCTTTTAACTACACTTTCCCAATAAAAATGTTCAAAATTAAATCAATATGTTCATGATAACATTTTTATGTTTAGGGGAAGGTGGGGTAAAATGGACGTCCGAATTGAACGGTTCGAGATAGAGAGTTCCTGATGATTTCATTGGAAAGCTGAGGAAATTTTAGTAAAAATACGTGTGTCTAAATTAATTTTTATTATTTCTTTGAAAAGGGAATGTCCATTTTACCCCACCCTTCCCCTAGTAGATGGTTTCCTTTCTTTAGTTACAATTTGGATGAATCTCTCGATCGATTCGATAGTGAATTGGGAAAAGATGAATATGTTTTCCATAATATTTCTAAAGCTAAATACGAATGAACATATCTTGTTTTAAAATATTTGAATGGTCTAGTATTATATTTATTATTTACTGACTTTCAATATTTAATCATGATTTGTTTTTCTCTATGTCAGTTACTTGCGTGGACAGTGCAAATGTATGCATCTGGAGCTGTCTTACTGATGCAGATTCAAGAACAAAGGAATTGGAACGTCTTCTAGACGGCGAGAAACCGCCATTCAATTGCCAACCAGTAACTTATTCACGCAGTTTGTCATCCGGATTGATTCTGAGAAGTGGCAATAGTTCCAATTCCCTCAGTAATGGTAATGTAATAAGCAATAGCATAGTTTCATCATCAAATGCTGAAAATCGATGATTTTGAAAATGACCTGTAGATTATATTGAGAATGCTTCGGCCTAAATTAGGTTTAGGAGAATTTATGAGACCTTTTTTGTAGTTTATGAATTTTTTTGCAGAAAAAGATTCCCATTCCAGTTTTCCTGGACCTATCCGTATCGCAAATACTTGTAGAATAATCTTCTTTTTTTTCTAGGCACAATCGAAGATCACTTTCTTAATGCTGGTATGTTTTACAGCACAACGGTCTTTGTTATAAGTACTTTTCTGATTGAAATGCTCCTTTTTATTCTGTCGATTACAAACTGTGTGATGTGCCCAAAGTATTCAATTCTCAACACACCGGGCATGGTTATTTTATCTAGCATTGGATTCCTAACAAATGCCATTGGGATTGTAATTTATGGATGCAATTACGATTACTGGATAATCAATAACATTGGAATTCTGGATACTATTGTAGGGGAGTACAGATCAGACTCATCTCTTGGGTATTCCTACTGGTAAAATTACAATGATTATTTATTTAACTTTTTTCACTCGCGGATTGAAGCTATACTAACATTAGAATTTTGGATTGCAATTCTTTCGTTGGAAGAAACTTAAACTGATCGAAAAAGATTCGAAATAATATTTTTACTGCACATCGGTATGCAAGTGTTTCTGTGACTGCATTTACATAAAACTGTTAATTGCCGCAGAGCAGTTTGATACACAAATTTGAGTTTTCTGAAAATATCAGGTCATAATCAATATTATTATCCCCTTGTTCTTGTTACTAATTTTGTTTTTAATGGTTTGTTTATTTTTCAGGATTTTCGTGTGCTCCAGCATTTTATCTCCTCTAGTGATTGTTTTTATCTCAATCAGAAGTGCGTTATTAAGGAAAGATAGAGCTGAAACTGTTATTATAGTTGCTCAAGTCAATGATCCAACAACAGTTCTTTATTAATGAATAATTAAAAATTAATTATTTAAGAGTTTAATCAAATACAGTAATCATTGGAAAATATTCATTGAGGTCTTTTTAATTTTAGTCAGAGATGTTCATCATTTCAAAGCCGTGGAAAAATGTCAAAGTTCACGATTGTTATATGTACTACATATGCATTATGTGTATATTATTTTTTATCCAGTAATGAATTTAGTAAAACTAGATGATTCAATTCCATTCCTCCACCTCGAGTGAGATCAAGTTATTTTTGAAAATGTCAATTTTGTAGCTCTAATTTTTCTCTCGGAAAAAAATACAACAATTACTTTATTTTAATTAAATTCTGAGATATTGTATGAAATCTGATTCAAATCTGAAATTAACTTGTGCAATTTTACGGCACTGAGAAAATTATCCCCTAAGTAATAATGAAGCTGATGGAATTTCTAAATTGTGGAAATTTTATTGAAAGGCCAGAGAAATTTTCTCTGAGAAATATTACATGATAATGAATTCATTAGTGAAGTGATAAACCGAGATAATTTAATTTAACTTACTAATCAGTTGTAACTGTAACTGTTGTAACTATCACTTAAAGTGGTGTTTTTTAATTGCTGTAGATATGCAGTAATTTAGAAAAAATAATTATTCCCCTGTTCGAATTCTATTTTTTTATCTGATGGTGATTCCCTTCAACTATTTTACTAGGGTAAATCGGTGGGGTGAAGTCTTGATGATCTGCATGGTTTGCATATGTTCAAAGCTTCAAATTCGATCATTTTGACTCTAAACGCAACTTCCGAATTTGTGGTGATGAAACGATTTCAAGAAGGAACGAAACGATCTTCTTTATTTTTTAGTTTTGAACGAAATGGAAGAAACAATTTATTATCTCCTGCATTTATCAATTATTTACAATTTACACCATTGTAAACTGCTGCCACCTGCGGTTTTTCACTGAACCGTGGATTCGAGCAGGTGGCAGGGATCCTTACGGGCGAGAACGCACCACCGGTCCACTCACTTTAACAATCCTCAGTATACCTGGAACGCGTCAGTTGTTAGTGTATATCTTTGGTGCAGAGTGATAAGTGAGCGTCGTTGCTTGTGTATAAAATAGTAAACTGTGCACAGTTATAGTGTTTTCGTTCAATTTTTTTTCACTGTATTTTTTATACTAATTCAAATGTTTTTAAAGTTTTTTGAAATTATTCATGACGGCGAAATTTAAGTGAACGGAAAATAATGTACGGGTCAACACTGGAATGAAGGTCGGCGGAGATCGCCGGCAATAGAAGGAGCGAAGCGGAAACGATGCTGAGACGGTAAGAAAACTGGTCTCACTTTTTTTTCCTTTTTTTCATTCATGACATCCGTGAGCTTTGTGTTTCCTCTCATGTTCACTCGTTCACTTCTTAATGTAGATATAACGTATCGGAAAAAAATGTATTACGGTACTTTTTTCACCTCCTGCTACTCATTTCTTTTATTGTTTTTTAATCATTACATGATAATGAAAATGTTAAATTATGTAGTTGGTTCAACCCACGTTTCTCATGAATACAATAAAAATTTCATTTCCATTAAATTGCAAATTGATGTTTCGATAAAAGAGAAGGATAAATTTTTCAATGAAAATATGACAGTTTCGAGTTTTTTTTGAAGCACGTAAAAGTTGTAATTATCAATTATCCGAAAAGAATACGGGAAGTCCTTTGAAGAAGAACCGTTGCAAGTGGGCCGTCTTTGTGAGTGAGAGAGGAAACTGGGTCACATAAAGGCGCGTATTACGGATAAACGCGGAAGATTGATGCACTCTCCAGTCTCTCACGCTTCACTATTATTAAATATGTGAATATGCGTTATATCAATTACCGTGAACGTACGAGTTATTGACATTTCTCGAGAAATGCAGAGATGTAGTCGATTAAAACTGTTCCGAAAATTATTACTTTCCTTG